>WNWK01052959.1:0-12019 GCA_009830355.1 Cherax destructor
AGAAACAGAATACATACACCCTCCTTTATTTCTGGTTCATTATTAGACATCTCAGATATCCTCATTGCTATACGGACTACAGCTGACAGACAGTTATTTTAAACACTCCCACATAAGTAACCTCTCCCCTTGGCAAGCTTTCCATCTACAACTCCTCCAATTTGCCCTATAGAGAACCCCGGTAACCAAGACCTGAGCTGGAGGCCTTCAGGTAGCATAGAAACACTCCCCCTGATTTCTCGACAGAGGCACTTAAGCAGGAAATAACACTCCTCCGAGGAGGCGTCGATACACAACTGACATCCCTTTGGCAACAGACACCATTATAGTAACATCATAAATTAGGGTACACCTTCCTGTATGGCAGTATTCGAGAAAAATGAAAATGAATTACCTATTAAGCACAAAACCTTCCAAGCACTTCCACAATTTTAACTTAACACTAAATTATCTTCAGAACACACAAAGTTAACAAGAAAACGATTCCTCACACAACCAAACAATTCCATTTCCCCTCTCCTCTGTACATAGTCAGCTACAAGTTGGTTACTCAATCCCATCCCAGTCTCACAGGTGGTCTTATAGTTCTAGGTGGTAACCTTTCTTCTGTTCTTCCTGACCCAAACTTTCATCAAGTTCCACTACAATCTCTGCCCTTCCCTTATACAGTTTAACCTTTTCTGAACCCCTCTTTACTACAGTTCCATCAAATGGGTTTACTAATTCATAACCCTTTCCCTTACTCAACACACTTTCCACACGATATGGGCCAATCCATTTGGAGTTCAGTTTTCTAGAAGTTCCAGACTTAGGATCCTCATTGGAAATCCAAACTAATACCCCTGGACCTATAATTTGATCTTGTCTTCCCATATTGGCCTTGGTCAGATACTCTTTGGTTTTCAACTTGAGGGTATCTTTAATAGCCTGTTTCCACTGATCATGGTGCATGGACAAACTCGGCTCGTCTTCTGGGATGTTCAAATCCCCAACTTCTCGGGACGGGTGGTACCCATATTGAGCACAAAAAGGCGACGTACCTAGAGAAGTATGGACGGCCTCATTTAGAGCCTTCACCGTCTGATACAAGTATTTTGGCCATAGGTTAGGATGGTCATTACACAATTTTGCTAGCACTGACTTCAAGGTTCTATGAGTCCTCTCTAATACAGAATTTCCTTGAGGGTGGTAAGGTAAACTGAACGCTTGCTTAATATTTGCTCTCTTACAAAAGTCTTTAAATTCTGCACTGGTAAACTCGCTTCCGTTATCCATTACTACAACTTTTGGCTTCCCGAACACACAGGTATCCTTATGGAATTCTTTGAGGACGGCCTTGGTAGTTTTATTCCTAAGAGGGTACACTCTCAGAAACCTGGAGAAATGATCAATCACTGTCAAACAATACCTATACCCATCCATACCCTGATGTAAATCTATTAGGTCTATTGCAACTCTTTTTCCTTTTTCTTCAACCACTGGTAGTTCCTGCCATTTTCTTACAACAGCACCTGTAGCCCTAAATTTCTGGCAAGTAGCACATGATCTTACATATTTTACAATGTCACGCCACATTCCGGGCCAATAAAAACTTTGTTGCGCTTTTCGGACAGTCTTATGTTCTCCTAGATGATTATCATTGTGCACCATGGCACAAACTTCCTGAATCATAGACCTTGGGATAACAACAGAATAGGTGAGATGCTTAAGCATCTCACCTATTCTGTTGCGGGTATCTGTTGAGGGTATCTTTAATAGCCTGTTTCCACTGATCATGGTGCATGGACAAACTCGGCTCGTCTTCTGGGATGTTCAAATCCCCAACTTCTCGGGACGGGTGGTACCCAAATTGAGCACAAAAAGGCGACGTACCTAGAGAAGTATGGACGGCCTCATTTAGAGCCTTCACCGTCTGATACAAGTATTTTGGCCATAGGTTAGGATGGTCATTACACAATTTTGCTAGCACTGACTTCAAGGTTCTATGAGTCCTCTCTACAATTTAATAAACACATTACAGGGGTATCTGAAAGTATTGACACAAAAAAAATTCTATCAACAAATACTTAATTCTTATTAGCAGGACTGGCTTACTGCTGTCAAAACCACCTCCCCACATAGTTCCCAAGGGACTCCATTACTTTCCTTACTGAGGTTTAAATAGTATTGATACATTCCTGCTTCGGGATACTCCTGAGACCTTCCAAATCCCAGATTACAAGTCTGGTCTGATCCTCCAGGACTATAGTGTTCCAGGTCTCTCTAGCACTCTCCTCTCATCAGTGTCTCTTGTGGATCTCTCCTACTTTGGAGGCATATCTTTGGGGGGTGCCTGGTTGCTGCTAAGCCTTGTTAGCAGCAGTATAATCAATATGAGAAGTTGAAAAAGGCTTCTTAAGCTGACAAAGGTGTGAGAGTGGTCATGGGAACTCTTCTGCGTGTTCCCTCCCTTGTTTTGAATAGAACTCCCTCTCATGTACACAAACTCTTTAAAAATTTCTACACAAGACGGTCAACTTGCCTCTATAAACCTTATTTCTACTCACAATAATTATTACAATGAATACTAATACTAGAAAAATAATCAGACACAAAGAAAATTAATGTTATACGCTATATTACAGATTAATAAAAATTCTAGAGAAAACATATTGGAACATACAATAACAGAGCAACAGAATGCGAGGGTGGGAATGAAGTGGAATTGTTTTATAGCACCATCTACATAAATAGTAATAATCACAATATTAATAATAATAATAATGAAAATTTTCTGAAGCTCATCACTAAAAATTTATACACCACATGTGACCCATTTAATCAGGGGAGGGGTTACTTTATTACACGCCTCCCCGGTCCGGGAAAATAAATTTCTTGGTGAAAGCTTCAGAAATGACAACCTCGTTAACTGCTTTAACACTAGTGGTATGCAGAAACAGAATACATACACCCTCCTTTATTTCTGGTTCATTATTAGACATCTCAGATATCCTCATTGCTATACGGACTACAGCTGACAGACAGTTATTTTAAACACTCCCACATAAGTAACCTCTCCCCTTGGCAAGCTTTCCATCTACAACTCCTCCAATTTGCCCTATAGAGAACCCCGGTAACCAAGACCTGAGCTGGAGGCCTTCAGGTAGCATAGAAACACTCCCCCTGATTTCTCGACAGAGGCACTTAAGCAGGAAATAACACTCCTCCGAGGAGGCGTCGATACACAACTGACATCCCTTTGGCAACAGACACCATTATAGTAACATCATAAATTAGGGTACACCTTCCTGTATGGCAGTATTCGAGAAAAATGAAAATGAATTACCTATTAAGCACAAAACCTTCCAAGCACTTCCACAATTTTAACTTAACACTAAATTATCTTCAGAACACACAAAGTTAACAAGAAAACGATTCCTCACACAACCAAACAATTCCATTTCCCCTCTCCTCTGTACATAGTCAGCTACAAGTTGGTTACTCAATCCCATCCCAGTCTCACAGGTGGTCTTATAGTTCTAGGTGGTAACCTTTCTTCTGTTCTTCCTGACCCAAACTTTCATCAAGTTCCACTACAATCTCTGCCCTTCCCTTATACAGTTTAACCTTTTCTGAACCCCTCTTTACTACAGTTCCATCAAATGGGTTTACTAATTCATAACCCTTTCCCTTACTCAACACACTTTCCACACGATATGGGCCAATCCATTTGGAGTTCAGTTTTCTAGAAGTTCCAGACTTAGGATCCTCATTGGAAATCCAAACTAATACCCCTGGACCTATAATTTGATCTTGTCTTCCCATATTGGCCTTGGTCAGATACTCTTGGTTTTCAACTTGAGGGTATCTTTAATAGCCTGTTTCCACTGATCATGGTGCATGGACAAACTCGGCTCGTCTTCTGGGATGTTCAAATCCCCAACTTCTCGGGACGGGTGGTACCCAAATTGAGCACAAAAGGCGACGTACCTAGAGAAGTATGGACGGCCTCATTTAGAGCCTTCACCGTCTGATACAAGTATTTTGGCCATAGGTTAGGATGGTCATTACACAATTTTGCTAGCACTGACTTCAAGGTTCTATGAGTCCTCTCTAATACAGAATTTCCTTGAGGGTGGTAAGGTAAACTGAACGCTTGCTTAATATTTGCTCTCTTACAAAAGTCTTTAAATTCTGCACTGGTAAACTCGCTTCCGTTATCCATTACTACAACTTTTGGCTTCCCGAACACACAGGTATCCTTATGGAATTCTTTGAGGACGGCCTTGGTAGTTTTATTCCTAAGAGGGTACACTCTCAGAAACCTGGAGAAATGATCAATCACTGTCAAACAATACCTATACCCATCCATACCCTGATGTAAATCTATTAGGTCTATTGCAACTCTTTTTCCTTTTTCTTCAACCACTGGTAGTTCCTGCCATTTTCTTACAACATCACCTGTAGCCCTAAATTTCTGGCAAGTAGCACATGATCTTACATATTTTACAATGTCACGCCACATTCCGGGCCAATAAAAACTTTGTTGCGCTTTTCGGACAGTCTTATGTTCTCCTAGATGATTATCATTGTGCACCATGGCACAAACTTCCTGAATCATAGACCTTGGGATAACAACAGAATAGGTGAGATGCTTAAGCATCTCACCTATTCTGTTGCGGGTATCTGTTGAGGGTATCTTTAATAGCCTGTTTCCACTGATCATGGTGCATGGACAAACTCGGCTCGTCTTCTGGGATGTTCAAATCCCCAACTTCTCGACGGGTGGTACCCAAATTGAGCACAAAAAGGCGACGTACCTAGAGAAGTATGGACGGCCTCATTTAGAGCCTTCACCGTCTGATACAAGTATTTTGGCCATAGGTTAGGATGGTCATTACACAATTTTGCTAGCACTGACTTCAAGGTTCTATGAGTCCTCTCTAATACAGAATTTCCTTGAGGGTGGTAAGGTAAACTGAACGCTTGCTTAATATTTGCTCTCTTACAAAAGTCTTTAAATTCTGCACTGGTAAACTCGCTTCCGTTATCCATTACTACAACTTTTGGCTTCCCGAACACACAGGTATCCTTATGGAATTCTTTGAGGACGGCCTTGGTAGTTTATTCCTAAGAGGGTACACTCTCAGAAACCTGGAGAAATGATCAATCACTGTCAAACAATACCTATACCCATCCATACCCTGATGTAAATCTATTAGGTCTATTGCAACTCTTTTTCCTTTTTCTTCAACCACTGGTAGTTCCTGCCATTTTCTTACAACAGCACCTGTAGCCCTAAATTTCTGGCAAGTAGCACATGATCTTACATATTTTACAATGTCACGCCACATTCCGGGCCAATAAAAACTTTGTTGCGCTTTTCGGACAGTCTTATGTTCTCCTAGATGATTATCATTGTGCACCATGGCACAAACTTCCTGAATCATAGACCTTGGGATAACAACAGAATAGGTGAGATGCTTAAGCATCTCACCTATTCTGTTGCGCTTTTCGGACAGTCTTATGTTCTCCTAGATGATTATCATTGTGCACCATGGCACAAACTTCCTGAATCATAGACCTTGGGATAACAACAGAATAGGTGAGATGCCCCTCGGGAGCTACTCTACCAGCAGCTGAAGGAAGAACGGGGAGGGAGCTAGCTGAGAACAGGACTGACGAGGAAACAAGAGGTTTCCCAGTAATCCTCCTGTTGAGAATCCTCAACCCAAAGAAAGGAACCTGACAGGGGCTAAAACGCATGGGAAAAAGTTAGTAAGAGGACGGGGGAGAGGAGAAACAACGAAGACCAGGAGAATGTTGGGGAAACATCGAACCCTTTCCCCGTGCTACCCGATGAATGTGAGTCGACTTCTGGGAGCGTCATGACGAAAGACAAAGGAAGGTAAAACATTGTGTTGTGACAGTCAGGTTGGGAAGATGGGGTTTCTCTGTTTTGATAGAGTAGAGATGAGGGTTTGCTTTCCTGGGGCGGGGTTGGAGGAAGCATGTCTGGACCATCAGAGAGGTAATGGGAGAATCCTTTATCTGTCTCAGTGTGGAGGAAAGATGTGGAGATGTAGGAGTGGGACCGACTAGCAGGTTTAGTCAGCAATAGACATAATTAGAAGGGAGGTGGCCCCCCGTCAATGTGGTATTTCCCAAAGGGGAGAGGAGTTGAATGAATGGCTTCCCAGGAAGCAATGGCTTGGACAAAACTTAAGGAAAATCAGTAACTTTTCCTTTTGACAACTGGGACCTCTTCTATGGGAAATGACATGTATGCCAGGGATGGGTTTCATTACCCAAGGTCTGGGGTACTGGCAACTGCAGTGGAGGGAGCTGTTAGGGCTTTAAACTAGAAATAGTGGTATTGGGTTTTGGGGGAAACAGAGAAGTCCCAGTGTAGTAATATTATAAGTTGTAGGAGAAATAGTAATAGGCAGAATAAGGTGGATAGTGGAAAGCTGGGCACTAGATGACAAGGACAGAATAGGATAGTGGAAACAGAGATGAGGGAGGAAGGGTAAAGAGAAAGGAGGGTCTCTAAAATATATTACACCAATAGTCGTAGTGCTAGGAATAAGATGGACGAGTTGAGATTTAGTTGGGTAGGTAATATTATGTTTTTGCAATAATAGCATGGCTTTAATATGAAAATTGGACTTGCCTGCCGAATGTCACATTCAGGGTTTTTTAAAATTTTTCCAATAGACAGAAGCTATCGGAAGGGGGGGGTGGCACCCCTATGTCCGTGATCATTTAAATTGTTGCATAAAAACGGGTATAAAATCTGAATTAACACATACAGAGGGCTGGATAGAATTTTTAGAGGTGTGAAAATTGATTTTAGGCGTGATTTACTCCTCCCAAAATTAGATAGGAATCAAGGGAGACTACTTTGGGAGGAAATTGTTAAGGCCACAAGACACGATAACGTAGTAATTTAGACTTTAACTTTAGTCAGATTGATTGGAATTTCAAGACAGGGAATTTAGAATCTAACGACTTTTAGAAGTAGTTCAGGATTGCTTTTTGAAGCAGTTGTAACAGAACCCCACAAGGGGGGAAAAAACCTACTTGACTTGGTTCTGGCAAGCAAGGAAACCCTTTGTTAATAATTTAGAAATTACAGGGGGAACCTGCTCAAGCGACCCCAAGTCAATTACCTTTAGCATTGAATGGATGTATGATAGTAGGGGTAATTCAGTAACGGTCCCAGATTTTCGCCATGATTATAATGGACTTTTGAGAACACTTATCAACTGTGGACTGGGGTGAAGAAGAGAGGTATCAATATGACAGTTTTAACACTATACAGGCTGCCCAAAGAACATTTATCCTGATAAAGAAATTAGATCAAGTAGAAATGACCCAAAATGGATGAAAAAATGGTCAAATATCTTTAGGGCAGAAGAAAGGAATTTATAGGCGCATAAAAAGAGGTGAGGGTCATCTATAAAATCGATACTGACATTAAGAGGGACGTTAAAAAGGGAATAAGAAAAGCTAAACATTATGAAATTAAAGTTGCTAGGGATTCAAAACTAACCCAAAAGTTTTTCCAGGTTTATAGAACAAAAGTTAGATAAGATAGGTCCCCTTAAAAATAACTTTGGGCATCTTACTGACAAGGAGAATGATATGTGCTCTATTTTTAATAATTATTTTCTCGGTTTTCACACGGGAAGACATTAATAATATCCCAGTAATTAATTTTTACAGAGGCCCAGAAGAAGATAAATTATGTAATATCACAGTCACTAGCGAAATGGTTATGAAACAGCTGACCGACTGAAAAAAAATAAATCGCCGGGTCCTGATGAGCTTTTGCAAGGGTTCTTAAGGAATGCAAATGGAACTCTGTGAACCAATATCTAACATTTTTAATTTATCTCTTCAAACAGGTGTAGTGTCTGATATGTGGAAGATGGCTAATGTAATTCCTATTTTTAAAGCAGGGGACAAGTCACACTGTCAAACTACCGCCCAATAAGCCTGACCTCAATTGTAGGCAAATTACTAGAGTCAATTATAGCTGATATTATTAGAAGCCATCTAGATAACCAAAATTTGATTAATGATACCCAAAAGCATGGATTCACGGGGGGCCGTTCCTGCCTATCTAATTTATTAACCTTCTTCAGTAAAGCTTGGAGGCTGTTGATCACGATAAAGAATTCGATATTGTTTATTTAGACTTTAGTAAGGCTTTGATAGAGTACCGCACCAGAGACTGTTAAAGAAAGTGGCAGCTCATGGCATTGGGGGAAAAGTGCTGTCATGGATCGAGTCATGGCTCACCAATAGGAAGCAGAGAGGTGCATAAATGGGGTTAAATCCGAATGGGGACTTGTAACAAGTGGTGTTCCACAGGATCAGTCTTAGGCCATTGTTATTTATAATATATATCAATGACCTTGATGAGGGAATTACTAGTGATAGGGAGCAAATTGCCGACGACACGAAGATAGGTAGGATAATTGATTCAAACATAGATGTCATAGAACTTCAGGAAGATTTAGACAAACTTAATTCGTGGTCAGAAAAGTGGCAGATGCAGTTCAATGTAGATAAATGCAAGGTTCTGAAGCTGGGAGTGTCCATAACCCAAGCACTTATAGTTAAAAACGAGAACTTAGCCATACAGATTATGAGAAGGACTTGGGGGTGATGGTAAGCAGCAACCTTAAACCAAGACAGCAATGCCTAAGCGTACGTAATAAGGCAAATAGATTACTGGGATTTATATCAAGAAGTGTTAGCAACAGAAGTCCAGAGGTTATATTACAGCTTTATACATCATTAGTAAGGCCTCACCTAGATTACGCAGCTCAGTTCTGGTCTCCATATTACAGAATGGACATAAATTCGTTAGAAAACATTCAGCGTAGAATGACTAAATTAATACATAGCATTAGAAATCTTCCTTACGAAGAAAGATTGAAGACCCTAAAATTACATTCACTTGTAAGACGTAGAATGAGGGAGACATGATCGAGGTATACAAGTGAAAATGGGTATTAACAAAGGGATATAAATAAGGTCTTGAGGATATCTCTCCAAGAGAGAACCCGCAATAATGGATTCAAGTTAGATAAGTTTAGATTTAGAAAGGATATAGAAAGTATTGGTTTGGAAATAGGGTAGTTGATGAGTGGAACAGTCTGCCTAGTAGGGTTATTGAAGTTTAGGACCTTGGTAGTTTCAAATTTAGGTTGGATAAATTCATGAGTGAGAGGGGTTGGGTTTGGGGTGGGACTCGCGCATGAGTGGGTAGAATTGTCAAAGCTTATTTCGGGTAGCATTGAAAATTGCTGAGCAAATATTCTGTTAGTGGGGCGGATTGTGAAGGACCTGCCTAGTATGGGCCAACAGGCCTGCTGCAGTGTTCCTCCTTTCTTATGTTCTTATGTTTACAAATTTCAACCTGGTCACCTAGGTCTTTTTTTTTAGCAAGGTCTGCAATCTCTGTTTTGGGCAACTATGTAATGTGTATCTGGCCCTTTTTCCCCCTTGGGCCAATCTTCACAATATGTTTATGTTGGGGTTAAATTAAAGTTTGGTCAGAAAGTTATCTGCCCAAACCTTGCAGTTTTTCCAGCCCCCTTTTGAACCTTTTTCCCTTCCCTCCTTAAGGGTTTTCATACTTCTCCTTAGTTTTACATCTATTTAAAACCCCCATCTGGATGTCATTAATATATTTTTAGAAACAGAACTAGTTCTAATGCCGATCTCGAAGAACCCCACTTGTCACTCTTCCTCATTCTAAAATCTCTTCCCGACAACCCCTTCTTTTTCCCCCACTAAGGATTTTTTGATCCACAGGAGTATTTACATGTTATTCATCCCTTTTGCACCTCAAGTTTTTCCCCTGGTCTCATGTGGGGGGTAAGTATCAAATGCTTTCCTACATTCCAAAAATTTTAACCCAGCATTCCTTTCTTTTCTTTTTTCCCACTTCTGTCACTTTGTCTTAGACCCCCCATTTAAATACGACCTTTCACAAAAACCCATTTTGGGATTGCTCCTTATGAAACCTTTTTCCAATTTTGCTTTACCACACTCGTGATTATCTTCTTTTAACTTACGTGACATTCGAGTAAGTGATACCGGCCTTTAGTTCAATGAACCCTTTTCTTTTTAGAATTGATAACCATGTTTCCGGTGTTCCTTCTGGGTCCCAGTTTCATCCGTCAGTTTTATTTTTAAATTTCCCCATAATAATTTTAATAAACCACTAGTTCACCATACATATGCATGGTGAACTAGTGGTGTTTCAGGGGGAAAAATTTTAAGTGGTAATTATTATTATGGGGGGGCGCAAACAGGGTAGAGTTTAAAAAGCGCCTGTAGGAAAGGGAGGGAAGTCATTCGGCCAAAGAAAATTTGGGGAAACATAGATCCTTTTTCCCCAGATCAAGACCCCTCAAAAACATCAATGAGCCCCCGGGAAGGGATTTTGAGAGGTGAACTAGTGTACTTTTTTCCAGGGCACATGGGGTACAGGGGGTTGTGTTGCACAAGGAACAGGGGTGTAAATGTGGGGTGTGTTGCATGGGGGAAACCCGTAAATACTTACTGTTTTGTTTGTTTTATGGGGAATAAGGGGAAATAGTGTTTTGTGTTTCAAGGGAACATGATGAAATTAATGTGGGTTAGGCATGGGGAACATGGGTGAACTAGTATGATTTGTTCACCAATGGGAACATAATGAATTTAGGGGAGTTTCCCCCTTTTGGGGAAATTGAATGACTAGAGTCAGTTGTGAAGCATTAGGAACATGACTAAACAAGTGTGGGTTATGTTGCATGAGGAACATGACTAAAAAAGTGTGGGTTTGTTGGATGAGGAACATGACTAAACAAGGGGGGTTATGTTGATGAGGAACATGACTAAACAAGTGTGGGTTTTTTTTTGCATGGGGAAATGGCTAAACAAGTGTTTATGTTGCATGAGGAACATGACTAAACAAGTGTGGGCTATGTTGCA
Organism: Cherax destructor; assembly: GCA_009830355.1. Classification (NCBI taxonomy): domain Eukaryota; kingdom Metazoa; phylum Arthropoda; class Malacostraca; order Decapoda; family Parastacidae; genus Cherax; species Cherax destructor. The sequence goes on from WNWK01052959.1 coordinate 10,975, forward strand.
TGGGGAAAATGACTAAACAAAATGTGGGGTATGTTGCATGAGGAACAACTAAACAAGTGTGGGGTTTTGTTGCATGGGGAACATGGCTAAAAAGTGTGGGCTATGTTGCATGAGGAACATGACTAAACAAGTGTGGGCTATGTTGCATGAGGAACATGACTAAACAAGTGTGGGCTATGTTGCATGAGGAACATGACAAAAGTGTGGGATATGTTGCATGAGGAACATGGCTAAACAAGGTGGGTTATGTTGCATGAGGAAAATGACTTTAAAAAAGGGGTAAGCTATGTTGCATGAGGAACATGCCTAAACAAGGGGGTTATTTGCATGAGGAAATTGACTAAACAAGGGGGAAGGTTTCATGGGAACATGACTAAACAAGTGGGGAGGGTTTCATGAGGAACATGACTAAACAAGTGTGGGTTATGTTGCATGAGGAACATGACTAAACAAGTGTGGGTTATGTTGCATGAGGAACATGACTAAACAAGTGTGGGTTATGTTGCATGAGGAACATGACTAAACAAGTGTGGGTTATGTTTTAGGGGAACATGGCTAAACAAGTGTGGGTTATGTTGGATGAGGAACATGACTAAACAAGTGTGGGGTTTTTTTTCATGAGGAACATGACTAAACAAGTGTGGGCTATGTTGCATGAGGAACATGAATAAACAAGTGTGGGATATGTTGCATGAGGAACATGACTAAAAAGGTGGGCTATGTTTCATGACAACATGACTAAACAAGGGGGGCTATGTTGCATGAGGAACATGAATAAACAAGTGTGGGGTATGTTGCATGAGGAAAAATGACTAAACAAGTGGGGGCTATGTTGCATGAGGGGAAAAAGACTAAAAAGTGTGGGCTTGTTGCATGAGGAACATGAATAAACAAGTGTGGGATATGTTGCATGAGGAACATGACTAAACAAGTGGGGCTATGTTCATGAGGAAAATGACTAAACAAGGGGGGTTATGTTGCATGAGGAAACATGACTAAACAAGTGTGGGTTATGTTGCATGAGGAACATGAGTAAACAAGTGGG
>WNWK01052960.1:0-12018 GCA_009830355.1 Cherax destructor
TCTCTCTCTCCCCGGGGAACCATCCTTTTTCTCCTGGTGTAACCCTTCCCTTTTCTCTCTCCCCCGGGAAACCATCCTTCTCTCCCCCGGTGTAACCCCCTTTTCTCTCTCTCTCTCTCTCTCTCTCTCTCTCCCCTTTCCCTCCTCTCTCTCTCCCCTTTTTTTGTCCCCCCTTCTCTCTCTCCCCTTGGTTTAACCTTTCCTTCTCTCTCTCTCCCCTTTTTGGTGTAACCATCCTTCTCTCTCTCTCTCCCTTGGTGTAACCATCCTTCTCTCTTTTTGGTAAACCATCCTTCTCTCTCTCTCTCTTTGGGAACCATCCTTCTCCTTTTTTTAACCATCCTTCTCTCTCTCCGGGTTTAACCACCCTTTTCTCTCTCTCTCTCCTGGTGTAACCATCCTTTTTCTCTCTCCCTTAAAAAACCCCCTTTTTTCTCTCTCCCTTTAAACCCCTTCCTTCTTTTTTTCCCCCTTCTCTCTCCTGGTGTAACCATCCTTTCTTTTCTCTCCTGGTGAAAACCATCCTTTTTCTCTCTCCGGGTGTAACCATCCTTTCACTCTCTTTTCCCCGATTTTACAAGGTTGGGTTTAAAGGTTCCAACTTTAAAAACCAAAGAGCTGTTACCTACATCCCCTTTTTTATTGTTAAAATATTCAAAGGGGAACAGGATGAATTGGCCATCTATGGGCCAGTGATTGCATTTGGTCGAATGACTTTATTTCTTGATTTCCCGACTGATAAAGCTCACTTTCGTTGTCCCCCGGGGGGGTTTTTTACTTTACAGTTTTGGGTTTTTTAAAAACAAGGCCCCAAAATCCCCCCCCGTGTTGAAGGCCCTGATGAAATGACAGATTTGCCCCGGCTGGGTCCCGGGGAGATCAGCCGTTTTTTTCTGTTCTCTATTCTGTAAAAAAGTCGAGATGGATGAGGCTCCTGTAGCTTTTTAGTGACCTCGTCAGAATTAATCCAGGTCTATTTTGGTGTCATCGGCAAACTTGTATTTTCCTCTTTTTCCCCTAAAATGTCGTTTATGTATATCGTAAACAACAAAGGGTGAAACCGCCCCTGTAAAAACCCCGTTTTGACGCCTCTCCACTCTGATTTCTCCCATTTATGCAAACTCTTTGTTTGTTTTTCCCAACCAAACCCTTTTTAAAGGAAAAAAAATTCTCCTTGTTTTCCCTTTTTTCTTCTACTTTTTTTAAAATCTCCGATGTGCAACTCTGTCAAAAGCCTTATTGAAGTCCATTCACAATTATATATTCATTACCATAATCTTCCTTCTTAAATTCCTTGTGAAAATATAAAATTTGTAAGGCAGGAACGCCCCTTTGTATATCTGTAGAGATTTATTGATTAATTTGTCTTTCAAGGTGACTTAAATTAGCCTCGTCAATTATTGATTCCATCAATTTTTCCCCAATGGAGGTTAGGCTATTTTGTCTATAATTCGAAGGAAGGACCTGTCTCCTGCTTTTAGTTAAGTATCACACGTGCCATTTTTCCCCTTACCTGGCACTATCCAATTTTATTTATATGTTGACTAGACTAACCCTTGATAACAGTTCATAAAGGGCCAGGGATTTGTTTGGTTTAATGACTTTGATTGCGCATAACTTATATCCGTCCTTACCTTTTAATTGTATATGTCTGGATTTTATCTAGTATATTCCCTTTAAAAAAACTAAGGGAAATAAGTATTGGTTATATCATATCCTTGTTACTGTCAGTGAACTGCCCTGAGCAAATTTCAAGTACCTATTTTGTCCTTATCGTACTCCTATATACCTGAAAAAAAACCCTTTTTTATTTAATTTAAATTACTTTCGACATTAATTTTATATTTTTTTTTTTGTTTTCTTTTCTATTTTTATTTATTTTTTAAATTATTATATTGATTTCTTAGTGTTCCTTTCTTTTTGTTTGCCTGTAAATGCCCTCGACAAATTTCCCTTTTTGGAACATAATTTGCCTGGGCATTAAATTTCTAGAAAAATGCCCATGACCATCACAACCATAGCTGCCTACCTGACCCACAGTTAGGTCACACCAGTTCCCCCCACCAACGTAATTTCTCAGTCCTCTGAAATCTAAGCGAAAGTAGGAACATTGATTTGGTTGAATTATTAAGGTAATTACATGATATATTGAAACTGAGTGATTTGTGATCATTGTCCCCAATATCATTAACCTCAAGATCATTAATTAGTGATTCCTCGTTGGCAAAAAACAAATTATAAGCAGGTTATTTCCTTTACTTGGTTCTGTTAAAAACTGTCTATAAAAAAAAAACAATTTTTATAGTATCAAAAAATCCTCCTCAAATTTCTTCTCAAATTATTCCCTCGATTTATCTAAAAGGGAAAATCTCCCATTAAACGACATTTAACATTTTCGTATCTGTATAAATGCTTTCGAAAACTGACAAGTTGATAATTGAGTCACTTGGACAAATTTGGGAACCTTAATTCTGGAAACGTTTTCCAGTTAGTGGTGGCTTCTGCCCAACACAGAAGAACGTTGGAAGATGAGGGGTTGTACGCAGTCAGTTCCTTAGCCTTAAGTCATTAAGGGCTGAATATCTCTTCTCATAGAAGTTTCGAGATGCTTATCGGGTTCGGGGACCTGTAAATCACACTCATGATTAGTTTTCCCCCCTTCGAAGCTGTGAAACAAATTAGACCCATCGTTTCCGCTTTTATATTTTGTGTAACGCAACCGTTTAAATCATCTCACAAACATGTAAACTCCACCCCCCTTTTCTGTTGACCCTATCGATGTGGAATAATTTATTGCCTTGTATGTGGCATTCAGAAAGTATTTATAAATCTTTCAGATTAAACCAGGTCTCTGTTATAACAATAATATTTTGCTTCCTGTACATGAAATTTAAATCTCACCCATCTATCTTATTTCTTACGCTTCTACTATAGTAAACTTTAAAGGGGGAGCTATCACTGGCTCCCCTCTACTTGAGTCTTTGTTGATCAGTTCCATTGCAAAAATAACTTTATGATGAACAATTCGAACATATCTCTAGGTTTCCTGGCAATTACGCTTTCAACCGTGCTGTAAACTATTTATTTCCACAAACACCCATATATCTATTTTCCATCAGTCTAAAGTCATAGACAACTCGAAATGGTGTACTAGTCCAACGAGCAGTATTTTTATATTATTGTAACCACTAACGAGTGGTATTGATCAATAACATCCCCGCGACTAGCCAAAGGGCTCGAAACCCCTGTCGTTTTGGCCCCGCCTCATGGTGACGGAAATCACATGACGCTCAAACCCACAGGACCACTCAATCCTGCAGAATGAAATTAGCTCAGAGGGACCCACACCATCATATGTCCTCGGGTCAAGTAAAACACCTAGCACTGCTGGTGCTTGATTTTTTGGTTTGATGGCCCTGTGGGAAAGGCTGTGTTTTTTTCCCAAAAAACGTTAACTAACCTCCCCCCCTACCCCAGAGAAATTTTCCCCCATCCCTTGCATACATACCATGTTTACAATAAAAACTGTCCTAGTTGTCACTGAATGGGGCTGCGGGTTTTTTTTGCAGTACTTGTCTAGCCAGAAATTTTCACCAATTGCTTTAGACATTCATTCATTCCCCCTCTCCTTCTAAGAAAAATGCTACAAAGATTGTGACCCACCCTTAGACCTAATTAAATTTATTGTTGCCCAGTACTTATCTAGTAACCCCTGTCTATCCTTCCCAATATCGTTTCCACCAGCACTGAGGCAGATAATGTTCTTGTTCCCATTACCTGACTATGCCACCGCCCCCAGCTCCGGGAAACACCCTTCTAACTTGATTTCCTATCTCTGTTACTAAAGGCGTGGTCAATATATTTTACCTGCAGAAACTAACCACAAGGATATTCCCCTTTATTAAGGGTGGGTTATTTTTTCCCCCCTGCCTTTGAAGTACATTCATCCTGGAGAACAGAGAAGTGTTTTCCTTCATTTAAATCTGCACTTTTAACCTTCCCCACTTTAATATTTCTTCCTTTACTAAAAAATCAACCCACTTGGAACAGCTGCCAATCTGTTCCTCACTGCTGGTAACCTTTTTCCCCTTCACTAACCCCAACCACCTCAATTCATTGCTATACTTATCATTTTTTGTATTTTCCTTTAGAAGTAGAACTTTCTCCTTCAACACCTGGAACTCAGAATCCCTGCCCACGAAGCAAACCATGATGCTCTATAACACTCCACACTAATCCCTCAAAATAGCTCAGGACAGGTACGACCTCCTGTGACTACTGACCTCGGACATCCATTTTAACCATGATTTTTTTTTCCCCATTAAAACGAGTCCTCAAGAAAAAAAACCCCGTCATCTTGTTAAATTAATCAAAAAACAGATGCTCGTATAAACGTCTCAAAATCATGCTTTTTTTGGGGGGGATGGTGACATAGCATGACTGAAAATATCATTTGTGGCTCTGGTCAAATATAATAAATTCCCATTTCCCCTCCTAAAAATGGGTTCTTTCTCTTGATTTTCGTTTCAAGGTTTTCATGCTGACTTTCTCAGCAAAAATTTCTCATAAATGAAAGATAAAACTAATAATGAAGTAAAATAGAACTAAAATATAAAGAAATACCACAAAGTTTAATTATGTGATCTTCGTATCCTTAAAAAAATTTTTTTAAAACAGAATACAGTACTGAATTTTTAAGTTTTTAGTTATAATAATGTTTTTTTTTAAATAAAATCTAGAATCCAGGTCGATAACACAATACATTATCTCAGAGATTATTTTGCCACTGTTAAGACTCATTCAATGTATGCTCTTCAGAAATGATACTCCATCCCTCTAGGTAATTATCTTCAGGATATTATTCCTCATACATGTCTTCTTTTCAACTTCACCTACCCAAAATGTCGAAAAATTGTCAATGGGTATTTTGATTATAAAACCCCAAAGTAAATATTTTTTCTATTTTTTAAAAGAATTCCTGAAATCTCTTAATTTTTTTATTAATAACAATATTTATTTACAAAACTATTAATCAATTAAAAAAAATACAGTAGTTTTAGTTTTACATTAAACAAACAGTAAATTAGTATAATTTAATTCCCTATGATAAGATCAGACACTCGACGTATCCCCCTTTTGCAGCATATTTTTCCCAGTTGGTTTCACCCGAATCGTCAGGTAAATTTTTTACACACCCACCAGAAAGTTAACCAGAGAAACTGGCAGGACTATTCATAGTTTATATTACAAAACTTTCAATATCCTTCCAGCCATGACCCCATGTTTTTAACATGTCAAAATAGAGATATTCGCTGTCTTCCTGATTTTTTTTTTTGTAGTTTATCTGCCAATATGTTCCTTAATCTAGAAAGGTCCGTGGGCTTGATGTTAACTCTCCACAGTTACATCTCCATCACATTTGGATTCCCATTACATAGATAACATAAGTCACTTTAGTCTCTCAGTGTTCTGGTGACCTGAGGAGCAATTTTAGTGGTTTGTTTTTTTCAATTTCTTTGAGTGAGCTGCAAATCACCAAGTAAATGGATGAAGCTACGGCGACCTGTCGGGCATTGGTGTGTACAGTGATAGTTGCGTGAAAGGGCCTCTTCATGTTATGTTCTGTATCAAAAAACAGTGATTTGGTCATTCTGATAGAACAAGATCCACAAAGTCACTATCAGAGCTTCGCAACCCACATAGTCGTAGATATTTACTGCAGCATATTTACAATACAATACATCTCTGCTATCTTTTCTTCCTGTTTGGTCCTCAATGCAGGTATGATTCTTACATCTCTGTCATGGGCTTTCCATTTTTTGTCAGATTGATCTGCCTGTCTTTAACTATCACCCAGCAGGTTTTCATCGTTATAATAAACTGTTTCTTGTTTTCTCGTTGACCTGAAAGCACATCCAATCCCTGGTTTCCCTTGTTGAACCTATGACAATTATTTTACCACTCACCTCTCATTTTCGTTCCAAGGCCTTGATTAACCCTTTCCCTGTATGAAACTTTGATATGGATCACATCCCATAATGCTTGGTTATGCTGTAGATTTTTTTCATATTTGTGTAAAGGTGTCGTGCTTATCTAGTCACTAAAACTGCATTCCTTCTTATACAGTCAGAACATTTTCATAACACCCTTTCATCCTCGACCATCTTTATCAAGAATGATATGATTGAACTTTATTCAGCTAAGAAACCCCTCAGTTATGTAATCTTGTATAGGACAGGAGTCAAAAATACTTTGATCTGAAGAGTTTTTGATTTCACAAGTTTGTCCAGCTTGCCCCGGGGTTTATACTCAATCAGCTTGCTTTTAGACCAGGTAAAATTTTACTTTCTTTGCATTTGCTCAAAGATATCTGAGTTTCTTTCGAGTCTTTGCTACATAAAATCAGCTCTTTCTATTAAACCTTTCTCATCGGCTTTTAACAAATCCTCTGTGACTTCTTCAGATCTTGTGCATTTGATGGCACTTTGTGACTTGATTTTCTCCACTGGGAAAGCTGGAAAATGCTTCCATTGTCTTCTATACAAATTTCGACATTTTTCTATGTACATCATTTTATCTGCCATAGATAATGTTGCGCAAGGGCATCTTTCTGAGTGGTAAGTTAAGAATTAGCACGCTCAACAACTGGGTATCCTTAAAGTAGGCGTTTCGGCAACCAAGGCTTTATCAATACAATTTAGAAGACTGAAGGGTCAACTTGGAGTCTACCTGGAGGGTGCTGCTGGGGTCAACCCCCCCGTGGCCCAGTTTTTGGGCCTCCTGGTGGATCGGGCCTGATCAACTAGTCTGTTATTGCTGGCCGCACAGCCCCCGTATGAGTATGAACTACAGCCGCGCCCACACTGATTTTAAAGGTATCTATCCAGCTCTCTCTTGAAACAGCCGGGGGGTCTGTTGGTAATTTCTTTTACATGGTGAGGGCTGTTAACCCCTGACGCTTATTGTTTTTTCTCATATTGCTCACGTGGCCCCATATTTTTCATTAAGGGGGAATTTGCACCCTCTCCTATTTTTTTTTTTCTTTCGTGGGGAGTGATTTCCGTGTGCAGATTGGGGACCAGTCCCTCTGATTTTCAGGTTAGTTTGATGTATCTCTATCGTCTGCACTCCAGAGGACAGGTCATGTGACACCAGTAATTAAGATGCTTGACTGAACTTATCTGTGCAGTAAAAGGGTTTTCTGTACATTCTCTAGGTCTGCGATTTCACCTGCCTTAATGGAGCTATTATTCACAGTATTCAGACTACAGAGAACAAGTAATTTAAAAAAGGGTCATTATTGCCATAGCATCCTTTGTTTTGGGTTTTTATTATCCATCCCATCATTTCCTTCTCAGATGTGATGTGATATTTGTGATCCTTGAAGGTGAGATCCCCTGATATTAACACTCAATCCTTCCCCTACTTTCTGTTTTGTTGTTAGAATTTGTAAATATACCCCATTCTAGCTATTATTTTTTCAATTTTTCCCTGAGGAGTAATTTAAATTTGTCCTCATTAAACATCATGTTCTCCGTTGCCCATTAGAAAACTTGGTTTTTTACGAGATGAAGACATTTCACTGGTAAACAGGTTTTCCCCGTGGAAATAGGTCATGCCCAAAAGGTGGGCCAGTGGTGGAAGTAACTGTGGAAATGTCTTCTGTACCAAACATCAATAGTATATAATAAAGCCACTGGTAGGCGAAAAAAATATTTAATAAAAAAACTCAGTTGTCAGAGATTTTAAATATTTATGTTTGGGTGATGGGTTGGCCCCCTTGGGAAGCACCATTATTTTTGTGATCCCCGGGGGCTACCACCAGATCTTTCCTGCAAGACGGATTGCTTCGTGGGTCTCCTCTGTGGTTTTGCACATCTGTATAACATTGTCATTATGGATTGTGATACACTAAACGCCCCCTTTTTTAGCAACTCCGTATAGTTCTGGGCATTATAGGAAAGGAGGTCTGGCATTCTCAATAGGCTTTTGGAATAGAGGTCACAATCTTTTTTTTCACTGTATTTTCTGGAAACACCTCTGGTGAGTTCCTCTCGAAAGAATTAGAGATTTCTTTTTTTCATTGTACTCCCCAGTCTTTTTTTCGTTAAAGAACTGAGTGCTTTCACCCCTGCTGTGCTTGTGCTGCTAGGCCCTCCAAGACAAGCATTACCTGTGTTTTTTTACCGTGTTCTTTCATGGAAGTCTTTCAAAATAAAAAAAGACTTTCCACAAGCATCTCATGGGTCAGCGTAAAAAATCAATGTTCTCAAATTCATCTCTTTCCCAGTCCGGGAAAAATACTCAATTAAAATTGTATTTGGGGTCATTCCACACGAAAGGGAAATGCTTTTATGCTTACCTAGATCAAAAGTTTAAAGGTATGTTTCTGATCTTCATCACTGGTACTTCAGCATGCCTCAGACATTCACTAACAGTTTGGTATAGTTAGTAGGGTTTGGGCCCGTTAATAGTATAAATCCACCCACTCCGGGAAATTTATATATTCCTTTATAAAAAAATAAAAATATTTCTCCTTGTACAGTAAGCTTCGGGGCCCCGGGTTAACTCGGTACTTTATAATACCATTCCACCCAGTACTTCCCACCCCACCTTCCCCCCCCAACATTCTTCCCATCCCCCATTACTTACCACCCCCTTACTTCCCATCCACCATTACTTCCCATCCCACCATTCTTCCCACCCCACCATTACTTATCCACCATTACTTCCCATCCCCCCAATTTCCCATCCCCCCATTCTTCCCATCTCGCCATTTTTCCCCATCCACCATTACTTCTCATCCACCATTACTTCCCATCCCCAATTACTTCCCATCTCGCCATTATTTCCCCATCCCCCCATTTTTCCCCACCCCACCATTACTTCCCATCATTTAGTACTCAGTAACAAACAAGAAGTGTTACCATCTCCTCTTGAGCCTTTCCATCGCTCTTACTGGCATTTTCCCCCTCTAGAGTAAATTTCCCCTAACTACTAGTACTAATTTTCCTCTCTATCAGCTCCATTTCCCCCTCTTGGTTTCCCATTTTCTCTCCCCTTCCTCAGGTGTTTTCCCTGTCTTCCCTACCTGCAAATTTTCCCTAGCCCCAAGTTCCCCTTCACTTTTGCTCCCATTTCTAAGCTTCCCCTCTTCCCCCGTCTCCCCCCTTTTCCCCAAATTTTCTCCTCGTCCCCCCTCCTCCATATCTTCCATCAGCGAAGCAAACTTATATAAAGTTCCCTCACTGAACTTCATTGACATAGATCAAGGCTGAAAGCTCGGGCCGACCTCCCCCGGGGTGGGAGGAAACCTCCTTACACTTTTTCCCGTTTCCCAAGACTGTCTGGAAAATTGTCTTTCTCGACGTTTTCCCTACTATCCCCCCCTTTCTAGAGGAAGGTTCTGCTCTGACGCTTTCCTCTCTCGAAGATTATAGAGGAAAGTGCCTTTTCTCTTACCCCACCAGTCATGATTGATAAAGGGTGTCTGACCTTTCCCCTCCCCGAGATCGCCAGAGGAAAGTGACCTGTCACTTTTTTACTCTTCCCCTCACAGCCGGATAAAAAAAAAAAATATTGTGAAAGATGGAGAAAGCATTAGTATGGAAATTAGATAAAAATTGTTTTTTATATATATATATATATATATATATATATATATATATATATATATATAAATATATATATATTTTAAAAAATTTTTACTTGTCTTATTGGAATGAGCGTTGCTATTTAAGCCAAAATCAAAATTTTTCCTAATCCCCGTTTTTTTAAATTTTATATATATATATATATATATATATATATATATATATATATATATATATATATATATATATATATATATATAAATGGGGGTCCACCTCTGGTGCAAATTTTGGGACCCATAGCCTCGGGGAAATGGATAAAAATATATATATATATATATATATATTTTATATATATATATATATATATATATATATATATATATATATATATATATATATATATATATATATATATATGTCGTGCCGATTAGGTAAAACTGGTCAATTAGCAAAAACTCATCTAAAATTAAGTCCTTTCTAAAATTTTCTCTTATACGTTTAAAGATATATTTTTTTCATTTATTTAAAGTAAGAATTTATAATTTTGTACCAAGAGAAACTTTGAAAACCTACCTAACCTTATTACAACAAGCGCAATTTAATTTAGCCTAACCCAACTAAATATATTTTAGATACGTTAACATTAATCTAATAATAAACAAACACAATGAAATATATTTTTTCGTTACGTTCAGAATGATTTTGGCGAAAATTTCCCAAATTTTTCCTTGTCTTATATAGCAATGAGCGTTGCTATTTAAGCCAAAAAAACAATTTTTACCTAATCGGCACGACATATATATATATATATATATATATTTTTTAAATTAAAAATAAATAAAATTTTTTTGGGGATTCAAATTACAAGAACTCATCTAAAATTAAGTCCTTTCAAAAATTTTTCTCTTATACGTTTAAAGATATTTTTTTTTCATTTATGTTAATGTAAGAATTTATAATTTTGTCCCAAAGAGAAACTTTGAAAACCTACCTAACCTTATTAAAACAAGCGCAATTTAATTTAGCAAACCCAACTAAATATATTTTAGATACGTTAACAAATCAATAATAAAAAACACAATGAAATATATTTTTTTCGTTATGTTCAGAAGATTTTGGCGAAATTATTGCATACAAAATTTTCACTTTCTTATTTTTAACCAAAATAGCAATTTTTTACCTAATGGGCCCGACATATATATATATATATATATATATATATTATTATAATTAAAATTTTAATTAAGAAATCATCAAAAATTAAGTTTTCTAAAATTTTCTCTTATACTTTTAAAGATATATTTTTTCATTTAGTTAAAAAATTTATAATTTTGTACCAAAAATTTAAAAACCTACCTAAATTACAAAAACCCCCAATTTTTAAAATTTACCTAAAAAATAATTTTTTGTACAAAATTAATTTGATAATAAAAAACAAATGAAAAATTTTTTTGTTAGTTCGAATGATTTTTAAATTTTTGCAACAAAATTTTATTTTTATATAATTTATTTAAAAAATAATTTTATAATAAATATATATATATATTTTTGTCTCCCTTAAATAAAACTGGTAAATTTAAAAGAACTCATCTAAAATTAAGTCCTTTCAAAAATTTTTCTTATACGTTTAAAGATATTTTTTTTTCATTTATGTTAATGTAAGAATTTATAATTTTGTACCAAGAAAACTTTGAAAACCTAAACCTTATTACAAAAGCGCAATTTAATTTCCCTCCCAACTAAATATTTTTTTTGATACTTAACATTAATCTAATAATAAACAAACACAATGAAATATTTTTTTCGTTTTTCAGAATGATTTTGGTGAAATTATTGCATACAAAATTTTCACTTGTCTTATATAGCAAGGTGAGCGTTGCTATTTAAGCCAAAATAAAATTTTACCTAACCCAGACATATATATATATATATATATATATATATATATATATATATATATTTATATATATATAATAATTTTTATATTTGTATTACAAAAAAATTGGGATACAAAAAATGGAAGCAGCAAGTAAAGAGAGGTGAGGGGTTTTTAAACTAAAGGAGGAGGCAGTTAGGGTAAGATATAAACAAATATTGGTGGAAAAGATGGGGGAGTGGTATAGGCAATGGGGTTGAAGATGTATGGGGTAGTGTTAGAGTGTTCTGCAGAAGTTTGTGGTTACGGAAAAGAGGGGGTGGGAGGGGAAGATCGATTGGTGGAATGATGTAAAGAGAGTAGTAAAAAAAGAAAAAAATTAGCATATGATAGTTTTTCAAAGTAAATGAAAGGAGGGAGGAGTATTGGAGAAAAAGAGGTTAAGAGAGTGGTGAAGCAATGTAAAAAAAAAGCAAATGGGGAGTGGGTGAGATTTATCAACAAATTTTTTTGAAAAAAAGGAAAAAAATTTTAGAGTGGGATTAAAAA
>WNWK01052961.1:0-12018 GCA_009830355.1 Cherax destructor
TTTCTTGTTATTACAGATGTCTTCCCCTCTAAATGAGTTTATTTTAATGAGTCCCGTTTCCATTACGCAACTTTTAGAATTCTCTCCTCTAAATGTTATCGTTTTCTTGTCACTTTAAATGGACACGTTGCCCCTTGGAAAGCTACCCTATAATTGCCAGAAACTTCTATATCACTGACAATATATTTGTGTGTAAAATTAGTGATGTCATAGCAGAATATGATCGATTTTTTTATTATTGCCATGTTAATTTCGTTTAGGCTATTACAATATCAATGCGTGTGGGCACGCTATTACAATATCCTTCTCGCTGTGGGCACTGTTGTGTCTGGGGGCAATTCCTGTACCCTCCTCTCTCCCTCCTTCACTCACTCCAGTGAAGACGGCTCTCTGAAAACGTACATGCTTGGACATCCTCCTCTTTTCTGCAATTTTGGAAGCTCCTGATGATGTGTTGATTGCAACACGAAAGGCCTAGAGCTATCATTCTACTCCCCCCGTGCTTGTTTTGCATCCTGTATAGCTTGGTTTGAGATCAACATCTAGCGTGAGCTGGACGCCAAGGTATTGGACCAGTGTGGTACGGTTGGTAAAGCACTGCGTACCTTGTCATGAGGTTCGTAGGTTCGAGTCTCCGTCGGCCAGAGATCAGTGTTTGTGAATATTTCGCCTGCTCTTGCGTATTCCTAGTTATATATATATATATATATATATATATATATATATATATATATATATATATATATATATATATATATATATATATATATATATATATATATATATATATATATATACATACATACATACAAACCCGAGGTATTAGTCTGGAGTACATTATGATTTCGTAAGGCAGATGAGAGGTGACTTCCTATGACTGAGATGACTCCCAAGTGAGCACACACTCAGGAGGTTGGTCCCACACGTTCACCTTATAGGGACGCAATGGTTTATTAAGTTTGCTAATTGTGTAGAAAGATTATTAACGGTTGTGTTGCTTGATATGATATTCTTGCACCTTACATAGGTCCTGACCAAGTAGGCACCTATTACGTAGTTATCTTCCCTTACCTGCTGCTTACTCTTTTGTTCTAACCAATATTGTAAAATTTGCTGGAATATCTACACATGTTGTCTTCTGTATGTAATAATGAGAGTGTAGCTATAGGATTTATATATGTCAGACATGTGATTTATATATGTCAGACATGTGATTTATATATGTCAGACATGTGATTTATATATGTCAGACATGTGATTTATATATGTCAGACATGTGATTTATATATGTCAGACATGTGATTTATATATGTAAGACATGTGATTTATATATGTCAGACATGTGATTTATATATGTCAGACATGTGATTTATATATGTCAGACATGTGATTTATATATGTCAGACATGTGATTTATATATGTCAGACATGTGATTTATATATGTCAGACATGTGTAACACTTTATCTTTATTGATGAGACGTCCCGTCAATAAAGACACTAAACCACTGCACTTATGTTTTATTCATCTACTTGTCGTCAGTGTTTATCACTGTCCACTGCCTCATCGTCAGTGTTTATCACTGTCCACTGCCTCATCGGCAGTGTTTATCACTGTCCACTGCCTCATCGTCAGTGTTTATCACTGTCCACTGCCTCATCGGCAGTGTTTATCACTGTCCACTGCCTCATCGGCAGTGTTTATCACTGTCCACTGCCTCATCGTCAGTAATTATCACTGTCCACTGCCTCATCGGCAGTGTTTATCACTGTCCACTGCCTCATCGTCAGTGTTTATCACTGTCCACTGCCTCATCGTCAGTGTTTATCACTGTCCACTGCCTCATCGTCAGTGTTTATCACTGTCCACTGCCTCATCGTCAGTGTTTATCACTGTCCACTGCCTCATCGTCAGTGTTTATCACTGTCCACTGCCTCATCGTCAGTGTTTATCACTGTCCACTGCCTCATCGGCAGTGTTTATCACTGTCCACTGCATCATCGGCAGTGTTTATCACTGTCCACTGCCTCATCGTCAGTGTTTATCACTGTCCACTGCCTCATCGTCAGTGTTTATCACTGTCCACTGCCTCATCGTCACTGTTTATCACTGTCCACTGCCTCATCGTCAGTGTTTATCACTGTCCACTGCCTCATCGACAGTGTTTATCACTGTCCACTGCCTCATCAGCAGTGTTTATCACTGTTCACTGCATCATCGGCAGTGTTTATCACTGTCCACTGCCTCATCGGCAGTGTTTATCACTGTCCACTGCCTCATCGGCAGTGTTTATCACTGTCCACTGCCTCATCAGCAGTGTTTATCACTGTCCACTGCCTCATCGGCAGTGTTTATCACTGTCCACTGCCTCATCAGCAGTGTTTATCACTGTCCACTGCCTCATCGGCAGTGTTTATCACTGTCCACTGCCTCATCGGCAGTGTTTATCACTGTCCACTGCCTCATCGGCAGTGTTTATCACTGTCCACTGTCTCATCGTCCACTGGACGCCTTGTCTACTGTGGAGGTGAATTCCCTTCTACCACCACCGCCAGTTCCCTCCTCACCTTCCACTCTGTGGAGGATGGGCTTCAACGATAATGTGGACTGTATGTTACTTATCTTCTTGATGAATCCAAGATGTCGCAGCCGCCACCAACACCTTCTCAGGGGATCCATATATTGCCACACTCTCCACAGGGCTGTAAGATAAACATCAAGGGATTATAATTATTGCCCCAAAGGAGCGTATGTCCATATTTCAGTCTTAGACTTCAGACTGAATTTACACTCACGTGTTTGGACTAAAAAGTCCACGCATAACCGCCGTCCCTAGGTAAAAATTTGAATGTTCTTGAATACAAGAACTGCGCAGTCCCCTGTTTTGACCAGAACATCAAATTCTTACCTTGCTCGTGTAACTTTGAGCGATGGTGTTGGCTCCACCATATACAGCGGAAATGATGTCTTGATTGTAGAATGCCGCTGAAGAATCACCGTCTTGTTTCGATGGAGTTCACTTGCGATTGTCTCTACGTTTCTCCCTTTTGCAGTCTGAAGCTGCGCACACTTCTGAATATACTGCAATGTTGATATTATTCACTAAACGCGCTGGAACAGAGTTCTTATCTTATTTCCCGACGTTAGTGGAGATTAAATGATATAACGGAGCGACAGAGTAATGTCTATGTTGATTTACTTCGCCTCGCCGCATGACCAATAGAGTCGTATGACCCGTTCTTGCGGTGGCCAAATTCAATCTGCCCGCTCGTGCTGCCTTTTGCAGTCTCGTGCAGCCATGTGGTGCCACGAGGTGCCTCGTGGTGCTGTGGTCAGCACAATTCTTGACACACTGTTGACAGTACATCTGGCTTGAATTAAATTGTTTATGCAGCCAGACGCGCCTCCTCTGGCCCTTTCCTAAGGGTGGAAAGGGTGAGGGCCCTTACCAAGGGTAGTAAGGGCGCATACCCCCCTCCTTTGGAGAATTTTCTCCACACTGGGGGCGCGAAATTCACTAAAAGTGAACTACTCATCACTTAACATTAATTTGATTTTCTCACTCGCCATCACTGTTGCTTGTCTTTTCTGAACAGCTTCAGTCTGTGTGGTTTCTGGAGAATCACTAATTTTATTTTTGTTTTCAACACTGTGTAATTCTAACGGCACTAATTTATCTATTGTCCGCTTATTCACTACACCTTTACTCAAAACATCAACTGTCCTGATGATTCCATTAGCATCAGGATATATGGTCACAATTTTTCCAAGAGGCCAATGGGACCTCGGACCATCATTGTTAATAATCACTATGTCACCAGGTCTTAAGGACTTATAATTTTCTGGAACACCAGCTCCATAGAAGTGTTCTCTCAATGAGGTGAGATAGTCTTCTCGCCAAATTTTCTCCCAGCGTTCAATCACTTTATTAAGGTGTTTGAATTTACGTCTGAGTTGTTCAGGTTCGAAATGAGTAGGATCCTCTATGATTTCTTTATCATTCATGGGAGGAACAGGTTCGAGCCTTCTGCCATGTAGTAAATGAGATGGACTTAACACTTCTAAATTGTCCAGATCATCGGTAACATACGTTAAAGGTCTCTTGTTGACTCTATTTTCTATTTCAGTTACGACTGTACGAAATTCTTCTAAGTCGATTCTCTGACGATGAAGTCTTCCTTAAACAACGTTTCACAATGCCTATCATTCTTTCGTAAAATCCGCCGTGCCATGGGGATTTAAGAGGAATGAATCTCCAACGACAATTGCGTTGATTCAGCATCTGTTGTACTTCAGGCTGCTCAAAAATCTTGTTTATGTAAGCAGCACCAGCAACAAAATTCGTTGCATTGTCTGATATCATCAGCCTGGGACATGCCCTTCTGGCTGCAAACCTTCTAAATAATTTGATAAAGGTTTCAGCAGACATATCTGTGGCTACTTCTAGATGTACTGCTCTAGTTGTAGCACAGGTGAACAAACAGATGTACACCTTAATAGGAACTTTGTCAACTGTTTTAGTTAAAATTATTGGTCCAGTGTAATCTACACCTGTCACTTCAAATGGAGTGACATGACATACTCTTTCAGAAGGGTATGGAGGTGGACCTGGATACTGACATACTCGCATATCATAATGACGACAAGTAATACAGTCTCTTATTTGTTTCTTCACACTTTGTCGACCTTGAGGTATCAGTAGGATTGACGTATATGACAAAGAGTGTCAGCTACACCACCATGTAACACGTTACTGTGGGCATTCTGAATAATCAGTCTTGTTAGCCAATGATTCTTGGGGATCAATACTGGATGTATTGTTTCCTTAGGTAGTGAAGAATTATGAATTCTTCCTCGACATCTTATAATCTTTTCTGAGTCGAGATAAAGTCCTAAAGAATTAATCATATCAGGTTTCTTTGGTGATTTATCCTGAGTTTCCAGAAATCTATACTCTGTAGAGAAAACATCTTTCTGTATTAACTTTATCCAGTATTTAATGGGTTCTAGTAATTCATAATTAGGTTTTATCCCTTTAATGAATTTAAAGACAAGAGCTGTAACTCTTAAGAGTTTACCCAAAGATGAGTATTTAGATCCATCAATGACTATTTCTTTTGTGTCTGTAGTGTTTAAACAGATTATTTCTGCTGTGTTCAAGCAAACTGTTTCTTCTGGCATAATGTAAGCCTTTTGCTGTGGCCAGTTATTTTCATTAGAGAGCCAGTTAGGTCCGTGGAGCCATAATTTATTATCCACAAAGTTCTTGAGTGGGACACCACGTGACAACATGTCAGCTGGGTTCTCTTGTGTAGAGACGTGGAGAAAGAGATAGTCTCTCTGCATCTCTCTTATTTCTGCTACTCTATTCTGTACATGAACCAACTTACTCTTATTATTTCTTAACCACTGGAGAACTGCTTCATTGTCACTCCAGATCACAGTTTTTTTAATAGTGAGATGATCAAGTACTTTGTTGAGATAGACAGCTAATTTTGTACCTACATAGATTGGTGTCAGTTCCAATTGTGGTACTGTTCTGACCTTCAAGGGTGCAACCCTGGTCTTTGAAGTAATTAAAGTACTTCCGTCAGCGTTACTCATGTAAGCTACAGCGCCATAACCTCTGGTTGACGCATCACAGAACACATGTAATGTGTACTTGTTTCCCTCTTGACCTATTTGTCTGGGAAATTTAATTTGATGAAGTTGTTTAAACTCCTTGGATATTTCATCCCATTCTTGACTCATTTCTAGAGGCAAGTTCTCATCCCAACCTATTTTGAGCTTCCATGCATCTTGCACAAGCATTTTACCTTTTATGGTAATTGGTGAGACGAGTCCTAGAGGATCAAAACATTGTGATACCTCTGACAGTAAACTACGTTTAGTGAGTGTACTGCTTGATTTATTGGTTATCCT
Source organism: Cherax destructor (assembly GCA_009830355.1). Taxonomy (NCBI): domain Eukaryota; kingdom Metazoa; phylum Arthropoda; class Malacostraca; order Decapoda; family Parastacidae; genus Cherax; species Cherax destructor. The sequence goes on from WNWK01052961.1 coordinate 5,923, forward strand.
TTTGAGACTCAAAGTGTCTTCCTGTGTATTCCAATTAAGTCCAAGCATGTTGTTGCATTCAGGAATTTCAGCTTCAGGGAAATCTTCTTTGATAAGTTCCCTTAATTGATTTGAATTAGTATTCCACATCCTTAGAGGCATATTTGCTTCTTTCATCTCCTTGTTAGCTTCTCTATATAAGGATTTCAAACCCTCCTCTTTATTCACAGTACCTTGAAGATTATCCACATAGAAACTTTTCTTTAAGATTTCTTTGAAGGGACTTTCAGATTTCTTCAAATGTGTATTAAGAGTAGCTTCTAGTAAGAATGGAAGGATATTGCACCAAATAATATGACTTGAAACGATAAGTTTTCACAGGACTTTGAGGATCATGTGGATTTTCTGGCCACAAGAATCGAGTATAATCTCTATCTATTTATTGTAGTCCTACTCTTAAGAAAGCTTTGGAAATATCAGCCGTGTAGGCATATGGATTTTTGCGAAATTTCATAAGCACGTCTCCAAACTTCTCAGTTAGTGAGGTCGGTCATCAGACAGTCATTAAGGCTTGCTACATCTTTATTTGCACGTGCGCTGCAATTGTATACAACACGTAGTGGAGTGGTTTCAAATTTTCCTGACTCCGTGGTGCGGTAGATAATGAGCATCTTTCTTCAACTTATCTTCGACTATTTCCTCAATGAATTTATTGTCTAACTGTTCTTGTATGATATTATCATAGACAGTCAGCAGCTCTGGATTCTTCCTGAGCTCATGTATTTGTGCTTTCATTTGCTGAAAGCCATGCGATAATGCTAGGTAGATGTGGTGGATTTAATTTCCATGGTAACCTAACCCAATACTGTCCATCTTCATATTTGACAGTGTCCAAATATTGGTTATAAGTCTCAGACTCCTGTGGGCTTGGTTTATTACATCTATACCTATCGCATCTAAATCCACAACTTATCAACTGGTTCATTCATTTCTTCCAGTAATGATAATTTTTGTTGTGGTACATGTACTAGTTACAAGAATAACTAGTACATTTCTACTGAATCAATTTCAGCTTCTTTCCCGCTTTGAGAGGAATTGGACCACATATCATATGGCCTCCAGCTGTTTTCAGCAAGTGAACATCATGTTTACTTACTATATTTTCCAAAAACAGTGATAGTAATCACTTCCAATGATTAAATCAATTGGACTAATTGTGTCCGTCTGTATGTCAGGACAGGCTAACTGACCTTGGCCGCCTTCAGTGCTGCAACTGTATCTCTTATTCCCCGGATCTGCACTGACTTAGGCAAATCATCGACTACCACAGCTTCTAATGTCTTTTTCCTGTTTCCTAGACCAACAGTGAATCTGGCTAGGTCATATTTCTGCTTACCAGAACTTTGGAAAAATCCAGCTATTTCTAACTGTATTTTGGCATGGGGTTGCTTATTCAGTTTTGCAACACTGTTCGTCTTATAAAAGACCTTTGTGATCCTTGATCAAATAGTGTTAGCACATTGGTTTGTGTAATTTATTGGATAACTCTACTCGAGCTATTGGGAGGCAGTCGATTTAGACTTATCTCTCATTCAATGCTGCTGTTTGTTGACTTCCTGACTCTGTGGAAGTCGGTTGTTCAACATAAGTGCTTGGGCATAATGCTGTATGATGCATTCCTTGCATTTAAAACACTTCTTCAGTGAGCATTTACCTCCTTGTGTTCACCTAAACACTTAGTGACCTTTTCAGCTGTTGAGCACGTTGCCGTGCCTCCATTGTTGTGTATTGAATGCAATACTGTGCCCAATGTGTTCCATCACAAAGTACACATTTTGGAGTACGTTTATTGTGACAGTATGTTTACTGTCTGTTGTGTTCACAGCTTGATAAGTGCCTACATGGGATTTCCCCTTATGTGGTTTAGTGGAGTAATTTACCTCTTTTTGTACTGAGTTGAAGGTTTATTATCCAACAGATTAGTGGATTTCTCATCTTGTCTCGTTGCTTGCATGCATGAGACTATTGTTTGTAAACCCTTGCTAATTTCTTCACAAGTGAAATAGCGTTTATTGAACATAATATTTAAACGTTCAATGGTTTGTGTTGACAGTTTATCTTGTATAATACCACTGATAAACCAATCACATTGCCTTAGATCATATTTAACTCCTAGAGTTCTGAGACTATTGTCTAATGTGATCCTAAATGACTGTAAGTCTGAAAGACAATGTTTGGGTGGTTTCAAGCAGTATTAAAACTGCATGTCTAACCCCGGATTTGTCAGCATCAAGATAATTATCTGCTAAGACACGTAAAGCTAGAGCATAATTGCCTTTGACCACCGGGAAATGATTTAATCAGTTCATAGGGTTCACCTTTCACGAGATATCTGAGATAATTGAACTTAGCAATCTCATCTATGTCAGTACGTGAATTCACTAAAATTAAACCCACTAATGAACTCTTCATAATCATTACCTTCAAAAATAGGCATAGCCAATTTGGGAAGAGTTGGTAAACTAACACCAGATGTGGCAGGTGTGACAGGTGTGGAGACTGGTGTCTGACCACTGGCTGTGGTCTCTGTGACAACGTTTGCAGCAGATAGCCTGTATTCCTATCCACCTTAATTGTTGTCCACTAAAGGGATCAAGACACTTTTAATTTCTTCCTTTGTCGGATTGGAATCTGAAATTCCTTTTCATAATTATCATAGCCCGAATTAATGATTTCAGACGTTTATCAAATAATTGAGATTTAATTTCCCAAATGATCATAGTCTATATTTGTGTCTTGGTTAAACCTATACAGACTGAAATTAATTGCTCCAATTGAGTAATTTTCGTCTGTAACGTGCTGAATTTTGTGGTTAATGACGACATTTTGCTAGTATAATGACTAACACCACACTTAGAGTGTTTAAAAACTCAAGCTGAGTTTTAGACTGCGTCAGCACACTACTGACCCACTAACCTTGTCTTTCAAGGTCAGTGGCCTTGAGTGCAAAAGTACATATGGACGAAACAACACGAAGGTTTGTTTATGTCCTGAACTGTTATCTCAGCTAAAATGAGTCTCAGCACTGACGTCACTTACACATGAAATATTACTGTATACACATTACACATTATATTCAATGTTTATATACATACATATATCACTGTTACAATGTTAATTAATATGAAAGTTTAAACTTAATATCACTTCCTATATTATATAAGAGACAACATAATACACAGTTTCTTCTCTTAATTTCTGTCTATAAACATTATAAACACTGTGTGTATATATAAAACTGTTTATACTATAAAATTCACAGACCAGCCATGTGCCAGTCAATCTGCTTCTGCTGACTTAAGCAGAAATTGAAGTGTTGCTCCGCGTGGGTGAGTGGGGTAGTGGGGAGTGGCCCCCAGAGTACTGTCCCCCAACCTTGGGTGACCCGACTACCGTTTTCTTCTTGGGTGTCGGGTGAGCGCCTGCCAGCTCGCGTTTTCTATGCCTCGCGAATCCCATACTCTTTGAAGGAGGTAGGGACCCATATGTTCTGGTTTCTTTTGTAAAAACAATAGTTTACAGCTTTCTCGAAGGACCTTGGATCGTAGACATTTATACACTGTAGTATAAGTCTCTGGACCACCATGTGGCCACTTTCCTGGTTCGAATACGACCAACGTTCGATTCATGTATGACCAAACTTCGGTTCGTAATGAACAAACCTCCGGTTCGTAAGGACCAAACTTCCGGTTCGTAAGGACCAATATGTGGAGGATGGGCTTCAACGATAACGTGGACTGTATGTTACTTATCTTCTTGATGAATCCAAGATGTCGCAGCACCACCAACACCTTCTCAGGGATCATATATTGCCACACTCTCCACAGGGCTGTAAGATAAACATCAAGGGATTATAATTATTGCCCCAAAGGAGCGTATGTCATATTTCAGTCTTAGACTTCAGACTGAATTACACTCACGTGTTTGGACTAAAAGTCCACATAACCTCGTCCCTAGGTAAAAATTTGAATGTTCTTGAATACAAGAACTGCGATCCTGTTTTGACAGAACATCAAATTCTTACCTTGCTCGTGTAACTTTGAGCGATGGTGTTGGCTCCACCATATACAGCGGAAATGATGTCTTGATTGTAGAGCGCTGAAGAATCCACGTCTTGTTTCGATGGAGTTCACTTGCGATTGTCTCTCGTTTCTCCCTTTTGCAGTCTGAAGCTGAGCACATCTGAATATACTGCAATGTTGATATTATTCACTAAGCGCTGGAACAGAGTTCTTATCTTATTTCCCGACGTTAGTGGAGATTAAAATGATATAACAGACGCGAGCGAGTAATGTCTATGTTGATTTACTTCGCCTCGCGCCGCATGACCAATAGAGTCGTATGACCCGTTCTTGCGGTGGCCAAATTCAATCTGCCCGCTCGTGCTGCCTTTTGCAGTCTCGTGCAGCCATGTGGTGCCACGAGGTGCCTCGTGGTGCTGTGGTCACACAATTCTTGACACACTGTTGACAGTACATCTGGCTTGAATTAAATTGTTTATGCAGCCAGACGCGCCTCCTCTGGCCCTTTCCTAAGGGTGGAAAGGTGAGGCCCACACACACTCCGCCGTCCCTTCTGCTGCTGTCTTGTGCTTCCTTCCTTCCTTCACAACAAAGTCTGCCTCGTATCTGTTTGACTTCCTTCTCAATGCAACACTTCATCTCTTTTACACTTTCAGTTTGTGAGAAAATCAAATGTATTATTTCGTTCTTCACATTCCTTGCCCAGTTTCTATTTCTCCGTCCTCTATTCTCTTGTCATAATTTGTATTTCTCTCCTGCTCTTCGAACTCAACCCCCAAAAAAACAAAAACATTGTGTCATCCCTCTCCCTTGCCGTGAACTCTACTGTCTTTTCTTCTGTCCCGAATAAAGTTGTCCTTGTTTCTTGTGGGTAGACAATGGTAAACACCGTCAAGTGGAAACGCACACACCTGTAGGAGAGACCCTTTAATACAGTGTTTCGCCCAAGGCTGGGCTTCATCAAGTCAACGTTGCACAAGGCTGGGCTTCATCAATCAACGTTACGCCAAGGCTGGGCTTCATCAAGTCAACGTTACGTCCCAAAATATTCTTTACCAAGTCAACATTACGCCCAAATCTGGGCTTTATGAAGTCAACGTTACACCCAAGGCTGGGCTTCATCAAGTCAACGTTAGCCCAAAAGTCAACGTTCGCCCAAGGCTGGGCTTCATCAAGTCAACGTTAGCCCAAGGCTGGGCTTCATAAGTCAACGTTACGCCCAGGCTGGGCTTTATCAAGTCAACGTTACGCCCAAGGCTGGGCTTTATCAAGTCAACGTTACGCCCAAGGCCGGGCTTCATCAAGTCAACGTTCGCCCAAGGCTGGGCTTCATCAAGTCAACGTTCGCCCAAGGCTGGGCTTCATCAAGTCAACGTTACGTCCAAGGCTGTTCTTTACCAAGTCAACATTGCCCAAATCTGGGCTTTATAAGTCAACGTTACACCCAAGGCTGGGCTTCATCAAGTCAACCTTCGCCAAGGAAGTCAGCGTTCGCCCAAGGCTGGGCTTCATCAAGTCAACGTTCGCCCAGGCTGGGCTTCATGAAGTCAACGTTACGCCCAAGGCTGGGCTTTATCAAGTCAACGTTGCCCAAGGCTGGGCTTTATCAAGTCAACGTTCGCCCAAGGCTGGGCTTCATCAAGTCACGCGCCCAAGGCTGGGCTTCATCAAGTCCGTTCGCCCAAGGCTGGGCTTTATCAAGTCAACGTTACGCCCAAGGCTGGGCTTTATCAAGTCAACGTTCGCCCAAGGCTGGGCTTTATCAAGTCAACGTTAGCCCAAGGCTGGGCTTTAACAAGTCAGCGTTACCCAAGGCTGGGCTTTATCAAGTCAACGTTACGCAAGGCTGGGCTTTATCATGTCAACGTTACGCTCAAGGCTGGGCTTTATCAAGTCAACGTTACGCCCAGGCTGGGCTTCATCAAGTCACGTTCGCCCAAGGCTGGGCTTCATCAAGTCAACGTTACGCCCAAGGCTGGGCTTTATCAAGTCAACGTTAAGCCCAGGCTGGGCTTTATCAAGTCAACTTACTCCC
>WNWK01052962.1:0-12018 GCA_009830355.1 Cherax destructor
TTCATAAATTTTAGAGATTTCTTCATCTATGAACTCTGGACTACAAATGCGTAAAGCTCTCAAAAACATAGAAGAGAAAACCGACACTTTAACTCTATCTTGATGTGAAGAGTAATAGTGTAATATATATATATATATCTATATATGTCGTGCCGATTAGGTAAAACTTGCGATTTTGGCTTAAATAGCAACGCTCTTCTTGCCATATAAGACAAACGAAAATTTGTGTATGCAATAATTTCGCAAAAATCATTCTGAACCTAACGAAAAAAATATATTTCATTGTTTTTATTTATTATTAAATTATTGTAAACGTATCTAAAATATATTTAGTTGGGTTAGGCTAAATTAAATTGCGCTTGTTATAATAAGGTTAGGTAGGTTTTCAAAGTTTCTCTTGGTACAAAATTATAAATTTTTACATTAACATAAATGAAAAAAAATAAATCTTTAAACGTATAAGAGAAAATTTTAGAAAGGACTTAATTTTAAATGAGTTCTTGCTAATTGACCAGTTTACCTAATCGGAAACATATATATATATATATATATATATATATATATATATATATATATATAAAATATATATATATATATATATATATATATATATATATATATATAGTCGTGCCGATTAGGTAAAACTTGCGATTTTGGCTTAAATAGCAACACTCACCTTGCCATATAAGACAAGCGAAAATTTTTATATGCAATAATTTCGCAAAAATCATTCTGAACCTAACGAAAAATATATATTACTGTGTTTGTTTATTATCAAATTATTGTAAACGTATCTAAAATATATTTAGTTGGGTTAGGCTAAATTAAATTCCGCTTGTTGTAATAAGGTTAGGTAGGTTTTCAAAGTTTCCTTGGTACAAAATTATAAATTTTTACATTAACATAAATGAAAAAAATATATCTTTAAACGTATAAGAGAAAATTAGAAAGGACTTAATTTTAGATGAATTCTTGCAATTGACCAGTTTTACCTAATCGGCACGACATATATATATATATATATATATATATATATATATATATATATATATATATATATATATATATATATATATATATTGTGCCGATTAGTAAAAACTGGGATTTTGTTAAATAAACGCTCACCTTGCCATATATGACAAGTGAAAATTTGTGTATGCATAATTTCGCCAAATCATCTGAACATAACGAAAAATATATTTCATTGTGTTTGTTTATATTAAATTAATATTAACGTATCTAAAATATATTTAGTTGGTTAGGCTAAAATTGCTTGTTGTAATAGGTTAGGTAGGTTTTCAAAGTTTCTCTTGGTACAAAATTATAAATTCTTACATTAACATAAATGAAAAATATATATCTTTAAACGATAAGAGAAAATTTTAGAAAGGACTTAATTTAGATGAGTTCTTATAATTGACAGTTTTACCTAATCGGCACGACATATATATATATATATATATATATATATATATATAATATATATATAATACATATATATGTCGTGCCATTAGGTAAAACTGGTCAATTAGAAGAACTCATCCAAAATTAAGTCCTTTCTTGAATTTATAAATTTGTACCAAGAGAAACTTTGAAAACCTACCTAACCTTATTACAACAAGCGCAATTTAATTTAGCCTAACCCAACTAAATATATTTTAGATACGTTAACATTAATTTAATAATAAACAAACACAATGAAATATATTTTTTCGTTATGTTCAGAATGATTTGGCGAAATTATTGCATACACAAATTTTCACTTGTCTTATATGGCAAGGTGAGCGTTGCTATTTAAGCCAAAATCGCAAGTTTTACCTAATCGGCACGACATATATATATATATATATATATATAGGATAGTCAAGGTTAATTGACTATAGCCTGATAATGGATAAAAGCTTCAAGAAGAATATTTAGATTTCTTTCTGAAGCCATTTCAATATTATTCTATAAATAAGTTGATAATAGAACATATGAAACCAGAGGTAAATTGGGGGGACCCATAGCCTCGGAGAAGTGGATAAAAAAGCTTCAAGAAAGAATATTTAGATTTCTTTCTGAAGCCATTTCAATATTCCACTTCCGGTTAAAAGAACCGACAAGTTGATAAATTAGACACATATGCAACACTTCGACTAGTGGATGGTACCACTATGACCCCGCCTCCGATGCTTTGCCTCACCTGTCTACAGTATATAAGCAACTTCTTTTGTCCTATGCTGTACTTACTACAAGACTGATGGGCTGAACACATCGACTCCAGGCTGAGGGACTGATTACCTCAAACTCCTCCTCTCTTTACAACTTTCTACTGGGTTTAGGAATGGTAAATAATAAGGGCCAAAATATTGATTCAGGCTTTGATATCATAAATCTTAACAATAACAGTAATCGAGTAACATAGGGTAATGATAGTGACGGAAATTGAGTAAAACAAAAGCTGAATATGAAAAAGGTTCACAAGAAGATACATATCAATGTATTTTATACTAACTGTCGAAGCGCCAGAAATAAAATTAACGAATTACGTTTGTTAGCATGTGCTGGGAACTTTGATGTCATTGCAATAACTGAAACATGGTATAATATAAAGAGTCGGGATATGATTGCTGAGTGTCATATTCAGGGGTTAAAGTTGTTCCATGTAGATAGATATAATGGGAAAGGGGGTGGAGTTGCATTATATGTACGAGAAAATATAAATTGCTGCATAAAAACAGGCATAAAAATAGATGGATCATTAACAGAATCTGTTTGGGTAGAGTTTCTAGAAGGTCAAAAAAAACTGATTCTAGGTGTAATATACCGACCTCCAGGCTTGGATCACGATAGAGGGAGACTTCTTTGGGACGAAATTGTTAGGGCTTCTAGACGCAATAACGTAGTGATAGTAGGGGATTTTAACTTTAGTCAAATTGACTGGACTTCTTTGACCGGTAATCTGGAATCCAGTGACTTTATGGAAGTAGTTCAGGATTGTTTTTTGAAGCAGTGTGTGACGGAGCCTACCAGAGGTAATAATTTGCTCGATCTGGTCTTGTCAAATAAAGAAACCCTTGTAAATAATCTGGAGATCACTGAAGAGCTTGGCGCAAGTTATCACAAATCCATTACTTTTAATATTACCTGGGATTACGAGAATAGGGATAATACGGTAAAAGTTCCTGATTTTCGTTCTGCCGATTATATTGGACTTAGAGAACACCTGTCTAATCTCGACTGGGGTAATCTAGATAACGATTACGATGGGATCTGCGTTTATGATTTTTTTCTTAATAATGTACAACGTGCACAGAATATATTTATTCCCCAGAGAGAATTTATGTCAAATAATAACGATCCCAAATGGATTAACAGGAGGCTAAAACATCTATTAGGGGAGAAAAGAGGAATTTATAGGCGCATCAAAAGAGATGTTAACCTAATTGACCAATATGTTCAGTTTAAAAGAGAAGTAAAAAAGGGGATTAGAAAGGCTAAACGTGACTTTGAGATTAAGGTTGCTAATGAATCAAAGACTAATCCAAAAGGGTTCTTTCAAGTGTATAGGACGAAGGTGAGGGAAAAGGTAGGACCTCTGAAAATTGGGAATGGACAGCTGACGGATAACGAACTGGAAATGTGTTCTCTATTTAATGACTATTTTTTGTCAGTCTTTACACAAGAAGACGTAAATGAGATTCCAGAAATTAACAATTATTCAGTTCCTGAAGAATTCAAATTAACTAATATTACTGTCTCGAGGGACATGGTTATCAAACAGATAGATAAACTGAAGCAAAATAAGTCCCCGATACCCGACGAGTTGTTTTCCAGGGTACTTAAAGAATGCAAGATGGAACTTAGTCAGCCATTAACGAATGTGTTTAATACGTCCATCCTAACTGGTGTTGTGCCAGAGATGTGGAAGATAGCTAATGTAGTTCCTATATTCAAATCAGGGGATAAGTCCATTCCATCAAATTACCGTCCAATAAGCCTCACGTCTATAGTAGGCAAATTATTAGAATCAATTATAGCTGATATTATTAGAAGTCACATTGAAGAACATAATTTGATTAATGAATCTCAGCATGGGTTCACGAGAGGTCGTTCCTGCCTGACAAATTTACTGACGTTTTTCAATAAAACATTGAGGCAGCAGACAGTGATAAAGAATATGATATAGTTTACTTGGATTTCAGTAAGGCCTTCGATAGAGTACCTCACAAAAGACTCTTAAGAAAGGTGGCAGCTCATGGTATAGAAGGTAAAGTTCTAGCATGGATAGAGGCATAGCTTACCAATAAGAAGCAGAGTTTCCATTAATGGGGTCAAATCTGAATGGGGATTAGTCACTAGTAGCGTTCCACAAGGATCAGTTTTAGGCCCATTGTTGTTCATAATTTACATAAATGACCTTGATGAAGGAATTGCAAGTGATATGAGTAAATTTGCTGATGATACAAAAATAGGCCGTATGATTCATTCTGAGGAGGATACCAGTGAACTCCAGGAGGATTTGGACAAATTAATGTCTTGGTCTGAAAAGTGGCAGATGAAGTTCAATGTGGACAAGTGTAAGGTACTAGTCCTTGGTAATGAAAATATCCCTCGAAGTTATAAACTAGGTGAAGTAGAGCTTGATCATACAGAATGTGAAAAAGACTTGGGAATCATGGTAAGCAGAAATGGTAAGCAAGGATGTCCCACCACACGGCTGCTTCAGTGAACCTGGGGTCTTGAGCTCCCACCACACCTCTCAAGCGTTCGGGGACAATCTTCTTGACTAATCCACAGGAGGCCAAACACGATGACAGAAATGCAGGTAAAGCTGCCTGCGTTGCTTTACGCATCCCTATACCTCCCAGTCGCACTGGGAGGGTTGCCTGCTCCCATTGTCGATCCTCTAGTGACAGATTCAGTGCCTTCTTAAAGGTTTATCTCAGGTGTGCGTCATACTCGTCAAGTGTTGGGTTGTCAAAAGAGGGTGCGCACCTCAATAAGTAAGTGAGTCTTGGCATAGTAAGACACCTTGTGAGGAGATACAGGGCATCATGGGCATCAAGATCACTTATTCTCTAATCCAATCTTTTCAGGTCATTCACTTTGTCCTTGAGGACCGTGTCGATGGCCTGGTGACCCAGCGGTGCTCCCAGGAGGGTATTGTTGGATGGAGTGGTTGGAGTGACTTCTGGGAGGATTGTTCACACCGCATTAATTATTTCCTGATTTGATGTGATGATTTCACACTTTGAGGGATTGAGGATGAGTCCCTCTGTCTTCACCCGTTGTAGGTTCTCTAACAGGGACTCTTCAGTACCCGCCAGAGTGCCATAAGAACATAAGAACATAAGAACATAAGAAAGGAGGAACACTGCAGCAGGCCTGTTGGCCCATACTAGGCAGGTCCTTCACAATCCGTCCCACTAACAGAATATTTGCTCAACCCAATTTTCAATGCTACCCAAGAAATAAGCTTTGACATAGCTGATATTATTAGAAGCCATCTAGATAACCATAATTTGATTAATGATACCCAGCATGGATTCACGAGGGGCCGCTCCTGCCCATCTAACTTACTAACCCTCTTCAGTAAAGCTTTTGAGGCCGTTGATCACGATAAAGAATTCGATACTGCCTACTTAGACCCTAGTAAGGCTTTTGATAGAGCACCGCACCACAGACTGTTAAAGAAAGTGGCAGCCCACGGCATTGGGGGAAAAGTGCTGTCATGGACCGAGTCATAGCTCACCAATAGGAGCAGAGAGTGTGCATAAACGGGGCCAAATCCGAATGGGGACCCGTAACAAGCGGCGTTCCACAGGGATCAGTCTCAGGCCCATTGTTATTTATAACATATATCAACGACCTTGATGAGGGAACTACCAGTGATACGAGCAAACTCGCCGACGACACGAAGACAGGTAGGATAATTGATTCAAACACAGATGTCGCAGAACTTCAGGAAGACCCAGACAAACTCAATTCGCGGTCAGAAAAGTGGCAGATGCAGCTCAATGCAGACAAATGCAAGGTTCCGAAGCTCGGGAGCGTCCACAACCCAAGCACCTATAAGTCAAACAACGTAGAACCCAGCCATACAGATTGCGAGAAGGACTTGGGGGTGATGGTAAGCAGCAACATAAGAACATAAGAAAGGAGGAACACTGCAATCTAGGTACCAGATGTTGAGCTCGCTGCGTAGGCTGGAAGTTAGTTCTATTACTGCCAAACAGAAGATAAGTGGAGCGAGTGGATCACCCTGCTGAACACCCTCAGATGAGGGAATTTCATGTTCCCCAAACAAAAGAGTCGAGGGTTTGCTGTAGCCAGCTGAAATGAAGGGAAAGAGCCTGGGGAACCGATCCCGAACGGCTGGCAAGACAACATCTCTCTTCACCATATTAAAGGCATTTCTAAAGTCAAGTTTGACTACGGCCTTGTCTTCTGGTAGGTCTCTGATGTAGGCCCTTGCCACATGAGCTGCAGCTTCACTGCCTTGAGAGACCCCAAAGCCCAGTTGGTGTGGCTGGAGTAAACTGGCAACTTCTAGGCGAATGTATATATATTGCTCTACCTGCTTTCCTGTCTTCATGCATTGCATCCAGAGGGCTTGTAGCAGCAATTCTCAAGGGAACATCTTAGGGACACGATTGGAATCCATGACCAATAGTTCGTTGATGGAGCCAGGATCTGGGATAATCTAACAGGCTCTGAAACCAGGCCTGCTTCCCCCAACAACTACAAACAGTCGCACTGGGATGGCCCAATAGTAGAGAATATAGCCTCAGTAATGCTTCAGAGTGTGTGAGGGAAGGATAGAGCCCGCCTCCTTGCAGTGAGAGCTCCTCATGCAGGGGACTTTCTTTTAGCTGTTCCCAACTCCAGCCTTGGCACACGCCTCGACCCACAGACCATCTGCATTGGTGTTGCCCTTCGACTTGCCGCTCCTATTCTCGCCGAACACAGGTGTATTTCTGGCAGTGAAGCAGCAGACCGATTCGGGTACCATGGTCTTGTGTGTCGTAAATCCGAGGGAAAGTATCTACCTTGGCTGATACCTATCTCCAATACACCAGGGAGGAAGGAGGGGCAGCTGCCACCTTCAGGGAGTACCAGAAGTCGAGAAAATATGGAGAACTTGCTCATCATTATATGTTTGTTCCAATAGGCTCAGAGACCCTTGGCTCATGGGGAAAGAGTGCATCTAAGTTCCTCAAGGAGCTGGGCAAAAGACTCAACAGGGTAACTAGGGATCCCAGGGCAGCTATTTTTCTGTTCCAACTACTCAGCGCTTCTATTCAGAGGGGTAATGCATGGTGTATTCTGGGCAAGCGCCCCAGCTCAGAAGAGCTGGATGAGATTTTCTCATTATAATCAGTGACAAACATGTAACAATATGTACTAGACATATATCTCTCACACCTCGTGTACTGTATATGCCATCTTTATTTCAACAATGTATTTCAACAGGTATATCTAGCTACTTCTACTTACACTTTAGGTCACACTACACAGGCATGCACATGCATATATATACATACACACATCTAGGTTTTTCTTCTTTTTCTTAATAGATCTTGTTTTTTTTATTTTCTCTATTGTCCATGGGGAAGTGGAAAAGAATCTTTCCTCCGTAAGCCATGCATGTCGTATGAGGCGACTAAAATGCCGGGAGCAATGGGCTAGTAACCCCTTCTCCTGTACACATTTACTAAAAAAGAGAAGAAGAAAAACTTTATAAAACTGGGTTGTTTGAATGTGCGTGGATGTAGTGTGGATGATAAGAAAGAGTTGATTGCTGATGTTATGAATGAAAAGAAGTTAGATGTCCTGGCCCTAAGCGAAACAAAGCTGAAGGGGGTAGGCGAGTTTCAGTGGGGAGAAATAAATGGGATTAAGTCAGGAGTATCTGAGAGAGTTAGAGCTAAGGAAGGGGTAGCAATAATGTTGAAGGATCAGTTATGGAAGGAGAAGAGGGAATATAAATGTGTAAATTCAAGGATTATGTGGATTAAAATAAGGGTCGGATGCGAAAAGTGGGTCATAATAAGCGTGTATGCACCTGGAGAAGAGAGGAGTGTAGAGGAGAGAGAGAGATTTTGGGAGATGTTAAGCGAATGTATAGGAACTTTTGAACCAAGTGAGAGAGTAATTGTGGTATGGGACCTAAATGCTTAAGTAGGAGAAACATGTATAGAGGGTGTGGTAGGTAAGTTTGGGGTGCCAGGTGTAAATGATAATGGGAGCCCTTTGATTGAACTTTGTATAGAAAGGGGTTTAGTTATAGGTAATACATATTTTAAGAAAAAGAGGATAAATAAGTATACAAGATATGATGTAGGGCGTAATGACAGTAGTTTGTTGGACTATGTATTGGTAGATAAAAGGCTGTTGAGTAGACTTCAGGATGTACATGTTTATAGAGGGGCCACAGATATATCAGATCACTTTTTAGTTATAGCTACAGTGGGAGTAAAAGGTAGATGGGATACAAGGAAAATAGAAGCAGTAAGTAAGAGAGAGGTGAAGGTTTATAAACTAAAAGAGGAGGCAGTTAGGGTAACATATAAACAACTATTGGAGGATAGATGGGTTAGTGAGAGTGTAGGCAATGGGGTCGAAGATGTATGGGGTAGATTTAAAAATGTAGTGTTAGAGTGTTCAGCAGAAGTTTGTGGTTACAGGCGAGTGGGTGCGGGAGGGAAGAAGAGCGATATGTGGAATGATGATGTAAAGAGAGTAGTAAGGGAGAAAAAGTTAACATATGAGAGGTTTTTACAAAGTAGAAGTGATGCAAGGAGGGAAGAGTATATGGAGAGAAAAAGAGAGGTTAAGAGAGTGGTGAAGCAATGTAAAAAGAGAGCAAATGAGAGAGTGGGTGAGATGTTATCAACAAATTTTGTTGAAAATAAGAAAAAGTTTTGGAGTGAGATTAATAAGTTGAGGAAGCCTAGGGAACAAATGGATTTGACAGTTAAAAATAGGAGAGGAGAGTTATTAAATGGAGAGTTAGAGGTATCGGGAAGATGGAGGGAATATTTTGATGAGTTGTTAAATGTTGATGAAGACAGAGAAGCTGTGATTTCGTGTATAGGGCAAGGAGGAATAACATCTTGTAGGAGTGTGGAAGAGCCAGTTGTGAGTGTGGGGGAAGTTCGTGAGGCAGTGGGTAGAATGAAAGGGGGTAAGGCAGCTGGGATTGACGGGATAAAGATAGAAATGTTAAAAGCAGGAGGGGATATAGTTTTGGAGTGGTTAGTGATATTATTTAATAAATGTATAGAAGAGGGTAAGGTACCTAGGGATTGGCAGAGAGCGTGTATTGTTCCTTTGTATAAAGGCAAAGGGGACAAAAGAGAGTGCAAAAATTATAGGGGTATAAGACTGTTGAGTGTACCTGGTAAAGTGTATGGTAGAGTTATTATTGAAAGAATTAAGAGTAAGACAGAAAGCAGGATAGCAGATGAACAAGGGGGCTTTAGGAAAGGTAGGGTGTGTGTAGACCAAGTGTTTACAGTGAAACATATAGGTGAACAGTATTTGGATAAGGGTAAAGAGGTTTTTGTGGGATTTATGGATTTGGTAAAGGCGTATGATAGGGTGGATAGGGGGGCAATGTGGCAGATGTTGCAGGTGTATGGAATAGGAGGTAGGCTACTGAAAGCAGTGAAGAGTTTTTATGAGGATAGTGAGGCTCAAGTTAGAGTGTGTAGGAGGGAAGGGGACTATTTCCCAGTAAAAGGGGCCCTTAGACAAGGATGTGTGATGTCACCGTGGTTGTTCAATATATTTATAGATGGGGTTGTAAGAGAAGTGAATGTGAGGGTCTTTACAAGAAGTGTGGGGTTAAAACATATAGAATTAAATACAAAAGGGGAGTTGTCACAGTTGCTTTTTGCTGATGACACTGTGCTTTAGGGAGATTCTGAAGAGAAGTTGCAGAGGTTGGTGGATGAATTTGGTAGGGTGTGCAAAAGAAGAAAATTGAAAGTGAATATATGAAAGAGTAAGGTGATGAGGATAACAAAAAGATTAGGTGACGAAAGATTGGATATCAGATTGGAGGGAGAGAGTATGGAGGAGGTGAATGTATTCAGATATTTGGGAGTGGACATGTCAGCAGATGGGTCTATGAAGGATGAAGTGAATCATAGAATTGATGAGGGAAAAAGGGTGAGTGGAGACAAAGAACTTTGTCCATGGAAGTAAAGAAGGGAATGTATGAGAATATAGTTATACCAACACTCTTATATGGGTGTGAAGCATGGGTGATGAATGTTGCAACGAGGAGAAGGCTGGAGGCAGTGGAGATGTCATATCTGAGGTCAATGTGTGGTGTGAATATAATGCAGAGAATTCGGAGTTTTGAAATTAGAAGGAGGTGCGGGATTACCAAAACTATTATCCAGAGAGCTGAGGAGGGGTTGTTGAGGTGGTTCGGACATGTAGAGAGAATGGAACGAGACAGAATAACTTCGAGAGTGTATAAATCTGTAGTGGAGGGAAGGCGGGGTAGGGGTCGGCCTAGGAAAGGTTGGAGGGAGGGGGTAAAGGAAATTTTGTGTGCGAGGGGCTTGGACTTCCAGCAAGCATGTGTGAGCGTATTTGAGAGGAGTGAATGGAGACAAATGGTTTTTAATACTTGACGTGCTGTTGGAGTGTGAGCAAAGTAACATTTATGAAGGGATTCAGGGAAACCGGCAGGCCGGACTTGAGTCCTGGAGATGGGAAGTACAGTGTCTGCACTCTGAAGGAGGGGTGTTAATGTTGCAGTTTATAACTGTAGTGTAAAGCACACCTCTGGCAAGACAGTGATGGAGTGAATGATGATGAAAGTTTTTTCTTTTTCGGGCCACCCTGCCTTGGTGGGAATCGGCCGATGTGTTAATAAAAAAAAATAATAATAATCTCTTAAATCTTTTGTACCATATTATGTAATAATATATATATATATATATATACTATATATATATATATATATATATATATATATATATATATATATATATATATATATATATATATATATATATATATATATATATCAATCTGGTACATATTGTGGACCTATAGACTCGGAGAAGTGGATACATTAACAATAATTTATTAATAAACAAACACAATGAAATATATTTTTTCTTTTGGTTCAGAATGATTTTGCGAAATTATTGCATACACAAATTTTCGCTTGTCTTATATGGCAAGAAGAGCGTTGCTATTTAAGCAAAAACGCAAGTTTTACCTAATCGGCACGTTTAATATATATATATATATATATATATATATATATATATATATATATATATATATATATATATATATATATATATATATATGTCGTGCCGATTAGGTAAAACTTGATTTTGGCTTAAATAGCAACGCTCACTTCCATATAAGACAAGTGAAAATTTGTATATGCAAATTTCGCCAAAATCATTCTGAATATAACGAAAAAAATATATTTCATTGTGTTTGTTTATTATTAAATTAATGTTAACGTATCTAAAATATATTTAGTTGGTTAGGCTAAATTAAATTGCGCTTGTTGTAATAAGGTTAGGTAGGTTTTCAAAGTTTCTCTTGGTACAAAATTATAAATCTTACATTAACATAAATGAAAAATATATCTTTAAACGTATAAGAGAAAATTTTAGAAAGGACTTAATTTAAATGAGTTCTTGCTAATTGCAGTTTTACCTAATCGGCACGACATATATATATGTCGTGCCGATTAGTAAACTGGTCAATTAGAGAACTCATCTAAATTAAGTCCTCTCAAATTTTTCATATAGTTTAAGATATATTTTTCATTTATGTTAATGTAAGAATTATAATTTTGTACAAGAAACTTGAAACTCTGACCTATTACAACAAGGCAGTTATTTAGCCTAACCAACTAAATATATTTAGATGTTAACAATAATTTATAATAAACAAACACAATGAAATATATTTTTTCATTATGTTCAGATGATTTTGGCAAATTATGAACACAAATTTCACTGTCTTATAGGCAAAGGGGGAGCGTTT
>WNWK01052963.1:0-12018 GCA_009830355.1 Cherax destructor
CTGTACCTCGACACTTCAGGTAGTGTCTCAAAAGCTCCTCACCCCTTCCACAATATCCTCCACCTGGCGGGGCCACGTTCCACACAAAAAGACTCAGACACGTTTTTTTCCCTGGCCCTTTCCCAATTTGTCTGTCCCTTTCCCGGGCCAAAACCCCTGGACACCATCCTTTTTGCCACATCCTGCAGCCATATGGTCGTACCCCACACACCCAAAAAAAGTCCTTCGTTGTCCCCCCAAAGTGACAAAAAGCTGGGTTAAAAGCCATCTAACACAACAAACGATGGGATGGCCTGTCGTCATTTTAAGGGGAGAAAGAACCCTCTGGTAGGCCTGTGTAAATCCCTTCTGTAAACGAACCTTCGTTTCATGTATCATTTTCCATACTGTTGAAAGGTGTTCCTGATACCCTGAGCATCGGCTTAAAACGGACAATTTGAACTCGGAATCGTGCGGGGGGGATGCACCCGTAGACCACCTCCAGTCCCGGTTGACAGGCAACTGCTTGTCCTGAAAATTGTCAACTGTTCTTTCATACGGCCCCCCAGGGCAAATTTCACAAAAGATCCGTGTTTGTTCTTTAAAGGGCTTATCCCAAATAAGTCTTCGTTGCGGGGTCAAAAGGTATCTCTAAAAATCGAAGGAAAAAACAATGCATTACCCAGGTAAATACCCCCCTTGACAAACTCTATGCACAAAATGTTGGTTCGTCATGGGCTACTAGTCCCCTTTTAAAAATCTGCATTTCCAAGCTTTCGCCACCAGGAGCGCTGCTCCAGCTCAACCGCACAGGACGGGGCTGTGAGGCGAATAAAATTTTTGCATTTAGTTTGATCATCATCTGTGTCTCCCAAACTGCAAAAAGTACCTGTAGCCAAGCCTAAGCCGGGCCCCACAAAACCATCATTCAGTCTTTACATTCCCAAGTTGCCCCTAAAAACCATGCCCATCTATCCCCGTTATCATGACCCAAATGGGCACGTTCATTTGTTGTTTGATATTTTTTATTATGCCCCCATACCCATCCTGTGGGCTTAGCCCAAAAGATTCCCAAAAGGAAATAATGGGTCCAGGGACTGGACCCCCAAAAGTTTGATAGCTGGGCAAGTTTAAAAAGGTAATAACTCAGATGGTCCAATCATGACAAAGTTACAAAGGTATTTGCAGTTTAAAGGATATATAGGGTCCAAAACTGGGCCCCAAAGTTTTGATAGCTGAACAAGGTACTGAAAATTTAAAGCACGTTCATGGAGATTAGATTTGGATTTATATCTACGGTTCACTTATCAGTTACAAAAAAATTTAGGAAATGTGTTAGTATAACTGGTATCTTATTTTCATTAATAAGATATCTTGATATGTCACATAGGTTATTATACTGTCTATTTTATATTCCTCAATAAGTTGACAATTAAGCACATAGTTTTTGGGAAAACAGTGCCCATATGCCTGATCACATAATTTGCATTTAGTTTGATCATCATCTTTTTGTCCCCCAAACTGAAAAATCTTGTAAAGCCTAAGTCTGGGCACTAAAACACCCGTCAGTCTGTTCTCATTGCAAAGTTGCTCCATAAACATACTTATCATGTTCATGTTATCATAGGGGGTTTATAGATCTATCAGGCTTTTTGGCTTTCCCTATAGCAATCTTTTTCATTATTTATTTCTCCCCTAATTTATTCCTAATCCCTAGACACAGATATACAAAAATTTATATTCTACATTCTCCTTCTGGGTACTCTTCTTGGCTAACATATCAACTTTATCATAAAGGAGTAATCCAATGTGTGACGGAATCCATAGCAAATGTACTTTAAATTTCCCTTTTTGTCCTGGTTTTTTAATTATCTATCCCGGTTTCTCCAATGAGCATGCTGTTAGGGGTCATTATAGGAGTAAAAAGGCCTTCAATGATGACATAGAATCAGTAATGATAAAATTCAAGCTCAGGGGCATAAGTTAGCTTTAGTGCCATTGGATTGCAAACAATTCAGTTTGCAGTGTAAAAACCCAGTTGTTAAATTTTTATGCCTGGTTCAAAAAAAATTATTATTGTTCTTAACTGGGGGGTGGCAACCAGAGCAGATGCAACCCTGCCAGAAGACTCCTGTTTAGATCCATCAGTGTATATAACT
Source organism: Cherax destructor (assembly GCA_009830355.1). NCBI lineage: Eukaryota > Metazoa > Arthropoda > Malacostraca > Decapoda > Parastacidae > Cherax > Cherax destructor. The sequence goes on from WNWK01052963.1 coordinate 2,139, forward strand.
TGAGATAACGTTTACTACCAGCTGGGGGGGTTTTTTCTTGAGCAGTTGCTTTAACAAGTGATTTAAGGAAGAGATTACTAGCAAAAGAGGGTTTTAAAGGGGGGACTTGCAGGTATGTGATATTAAATGAACACATCTTCCATGGAGGGGGAAATGCTCTTGTTGCCCTGATACAATTCTGGGGTTGTAAACTTAATGTAATTGCATGTTTTTTAAAACCCTTTTTGATCTGTGAGTATTTACTTCCCAGACATTTAGTAAGATTATTTGACCCGTGTCTTTGGGTTTATTTCTTAACATTCTAATACCAAGTACAGTGTTAATATCAACAATCCTATCACTAATACTAGTAATCCAAACTCCTTCCTCATATTAAGAACCTTTTTAGATTTGGGGCAGCCAAGAAAAATTCAAAAGGGTTCATTTGCATTAACTCAAAGGGTCGGAAGAACTTTCTCAAAAAAATATCAACATGGGAACAGCATAATAATTAAAGGGCCCAATATAGGCTATGTAAATCATTCTCACGATTCTCACATTTAGCACCATAGTTGGGGTTGTAGCCAGCAACAGCAAAAGGGATTTAGTCTATCTTTGCATTTTTATTTAGTTGTGGTATAGTAGTTTTGGGGAAAAATTTAAACTCACCAAGATATCTGTAAGTTTTAACGTAGCTAATGTTTTCACCCTGCAAATAGATGGGTAAGGGGGGGGTGTTTTTCTTTTAATATCTTTGTTTTAGAGGAAGATTTAGGGCCCAGTCAATTACAAATTGCTTGAACTTCTTTAAAAACGGGGCTCATCTTTTTTTGCCCCGTTGTATGGATCATGATGTCATCAGCATAGCTTATAGGTATATGTTTAGGTGAGGCGGGGAGAGCTTTAGGAGGCATTAAAAGGAAAAAAAGTTGCCAACCCGGAGAGACTTACATAAGGTAGGTATTAAACTAACTGCTCATGGAAAATACTATTTCAGTAATTTTGGGGAGGCCAAGTAGGCTGGTTTAAAAAAAAAATTTTAAACTATTTACAGGCAGGCCAGGTAGGCTAGTTAAACGTAAATTTAATCTATTTATAAATCTACGGGGAGGTGGGGAGGCTAGTTAAGCTTGGGAGTTTAAAAATTTCAGTGATTACAAAAACTTGTATATTTAATTGATAAATTTTAAAGTAAACAGTTTTTTGGGGCCCCTGCAATATATACAACAGTTATACCATTTGGTCGGGGGGAAAAGTTAACATTTACCTTAAAAAACCAGATTTGGAAACTGAATTTTCACACTAATTTCCAGTTATAAAAATTGGGGTGGGTTTTCCTTCTCCCTTTCACAATTAAACAAGCTAGGGACAGTTTAAACCAAGCTAACACACAATTTTTTACTTCTGTTTCATAAATTACTGAATTTATTTGTGTTAACCAAGTGAATTTAATTTTAAAAAACTGCATTTTTTCTGTTGGAAATTTTATTGTCTTTGACTCATTTTAATTTTTGATTTTCACCCGAGGCAAATTAAAAATCCTGTCTTTTACTGAGGTTAAATTGGCTAGGTTAAACTTTCATAACAACAACATACAGTTCCCGTTGGGTTTGAGGACTAACAGTTTACATTTTTAAATTTAGTCAAGTCAATTATGTAAAAGAAAGTTGTTAAACTTGTTGAGTGCTGTGGGCTGGGCTAATTAAAGTACAAATTAGTGACGCCTCTTAACTAAACCACAACAATACGGATGAGACTCAGAAAAGGGGCTGCCCAAGCTCTAATTCAACTAAAACGGTGTATGGGGGGCCCACAAGGGACCTTAAACAAGGCGTTTAGGGAGTGCCCAGGCTGTCAAAAAAACCCAGATGTAGATTGAGGATCTAGGAAAGGGGCTTAGAGCTTTTAGGGAACTAAAGGGGAGACCACCTATCTTCATTATGAGACAGAAGCCTTGGCAGGTGAGCTTGAGAATGTTGTCGAGGGAGCTCGGGAGGAATGCGAAATCAATGCCCAATGTCTAGCAGAGGGGACTCTCAAAAGTTAATGAAAACATTGGGTAAATACGGGGCAACAAATTAAAATACAGGCGCACAGGCCGCCACAGTCCTTCTAGAGTGTTCCCCGATTGCCCAGAATTTAAAATTTTTGGGGAAATAAAGGTACATTGCTTTCTGGGATCAGTTTAAATCCCCGATGTGAAGGGATGATTTGTCAGAAACCCCAAATTACAGTATTTACGTTCACAATTTAAAAGCCCCGGAGGTCACATTACCAAACCACTGAATTAAATTTTCAACATGCCAAGGATCAACAAAAATGGTTTTGGGAACAAGGGGATAATGGTGGCTATATTTTATCAAGCAGATCTTGAGGTTTGCCATCATGATGGCAAATAGTCTCAAAAATTTTCATGATTTGGGATAGAATGGATGGTCAGTTAGCGATTCAGAAATGGGTAGCACTACGTACTGAGTTACATTTGAAGTATAGAACTAACCCGGGTTTACAAACCAAATTGTTGAGGGGTTGGGCGATCTCTTTTCACCTGAGTATAAGTCAGGGGGGAGACCACCCGCCAGGGGGAAATCGTTTCGACCGCTCCAGACACTCGAGGATAGAACTAAGCACCCCTCAGGGTGGCACTATTGGCCAGGACAAGTCCTAAACCCAAATGGGCCAAGGGGAAACCACTAAGATGACCACACTGGGCCGTGTGTGTTCTCAAGGGAACATACTAGTTCAGGGTGTTTGAGTTTCACCACCTAGACCAAAGATGCCAGTGACAAAGGAGTTGAAATTTGTTTCAAGTGTTGTGAAAAACACTTTGCCCGGGACTGTGACACCAGCGAGTGAGTGTCGAGGCTGTTGGAATTGTAAGCACCACAATGCGTTGTGTCCTAAAGGGTACCAGACCAGCCCAGGTAGTGATGGTGTGGTGAGAAGACACAGGGGACTAGTTCAGAATGTTTCAAGGTTCTGTGGCCCTGCTCACGGTGATGGCGTGGTAAATGGGAAAAAATCCGAAACAACCTGTTTGTTTTTTTTACCTAGGCTCAACGATCCTTCATACGGAGACTCTAGCAGCTAATTGAAGTCCCAAAAGGGGAAGGCTGACGTGAAAGTGGAAGGGTTCGGTGGGCAGTTCCACACGTCTTATCCTGTTGTAGATGCGCAGTTAGATTAGGCAGGCATCCAGGAACATCTCAGCCTTGATAGTGAAGAGGCTGCCCGATATCATTCCACCAAGGGCCTGGCCCGGAGTAAAACGTTTGGGGGAGTTGGGTGTGAAGCTGGGGGAATGGGGTTTTCCACTGAAAAGGTCGGCGATGTGAGAATTTTGGTAGGGGGGGATTCGTAGACGAATTTGTGCCCACAAAAAGGTTTTTGTCAAGGAAGGTACCCAGCCGGGTCCCCAGGACTCCAGGGGGGGTATACTGTGGGAGGCAGGGAGGGGCCCTTTTCCCCTGATTATTATTATTATTTTTAAATCTACCCCCATTTCTCTGAGCGCCTGGGAAGGGGGTCCCGGCACCACAGCACCGGGCCATGCTAGTGATGCGAATCGGGCTGCGGGAAGATTTTCGGAAACCCAAATGGAATAGTCGACGGGTGAACCAGTCCATAAATTTGGGGGACCTGGATATAATTTATGGTTTAAAAGGGGGACCCCACCCCCCCAACACGAGGAAACCTTATCGGATATTTAAAACCATGTACAGTTAAACCCCCGGCCAGTACTGGGTGCGACAAATTTGGAAACCAGACCCTACCCCCCCTTAATTTTTTAAGAAGGCAAGGGGTAAAACCCCCGGGGAACAGCCTGACCAAGAAGGGTCGGGTGGGAAGTAAAGGGGACATTATTAAAGAACAGTTGCCCCTGGGATTCATTAAAAAAGCCCATATCCCAGCCCAGGAGAAAATACCCATTATCCCCCTGCACATGGTAACCCCAAAGGGAGTCAGTGAAAACCCCCTATCAGAGTGGTCTTCAATTCGCCCCCGGGGGCAGTCCTCGAGCCCTTGAAGGGTTGTCTGTTGGGGCCACCGACTCAAAAATTGGAAAGGTTGTTAAATTTTCCCGGACAGGCAATATGCTTATGCAGGGATATTAGAAAGCTTATGAATTGGGTGAAAACCAAAAGATAGGGATTACACTGGGTTCTTGTGGGTGGAAAATAGCGGGCCCCAGGGCGGGGGTGCAAAACCCAGATTTAAGGCAGTGTTGTTTGGTGCCACGAGCCACCGTTTTTGCTGCAGGCTACTTGGATATCCCCAAACAAATTGTAACACCCCCCCAAAGAACTATTGAAAAACCTTTTTTTATGAAAACACAAGGCACCACTTCAGATGGGGGGCAGTTGATGGACATTTACCGGGGAGCCCAACGGGGAGATGCTCTCAGCTAACATGCCATTAAAAAGGAATGGGAAACAACAATTGCATTGTAGACGGGGTGGAACATGATTAAAACGGGCTATACAGTCCCCGAGGTAACGTCAGTATTGTGGCTGGAAGGGGAAATTGGGGAAAGACAGACTTAGGGAAAAGGGGAAAACCTGAGGGGGCGGAAGCTGACCAGAAGGTCCCTGTTGAAAAAAAGGGTGCAGACTGCCTTTGACCCACTGGGTATGTTGACACCCAATCCCCATTCGGGGGAGAATGCTGGGGAAAAAGACCTGGGAGCTGAACCTGGTTGGGCCAACACCCTGCCAGAAACCATTTTCCGGGAGGGGGATCAAAGGAACAAAGATTTGAGGGCACGATTTTGCTTTTCCCTAGGCCCCTGTGTACCAGGCAAGACAAAGACCGCATGTCTTCTGTGATCCCCTTTTCCCCAGGCATATGGGGCTGTAGCATACTTGGTGGCTGGGACCCTTTCAATCTGGCTACCAGCCGAGCATCGGGGCCCCCCCCAAAAAAGATTTGTTCAATCCCAAGCTAGAGCTCACAGGGGTTTGTTGCGGGAGCAAGACTGGAAAGTACATAAAAAAGTTTTAAAGTAACTTGAAGGTGATCCACAATATATGGACAGACTCAGGTACCCTTTACAGTGGGTACAGAACGACAGGTCCAAACTTCCCTGGCCCGGTGGTCTGGGGCTAGAGCTCCCCACACGGGGGGCCCGGGGTTGATTCCCGCGGTGGAAACTTTTCCCGACGTTTTTCCCACCCCCTGTTGTCATGTTCACCTAGAAAGGAAAAAGGTACCGGGTTGTTAGTCGACGGGTTTTCGCATCCTGGGGACAAGTTTAAAAGGCCCCCAATGGAAATAAGACAGACAGCCCTCGATGACGCACTGACTTTCTTGGATTACCCTGGGGGCAAACCCCTCCGGGGTTAAAAATGGAAGAAATCTTATCTTATCTTTATGTCAGGAATCGGGTAAAAGGAAAAATCGGGGGGTTTAAGGGTCAGCATCCAAAATTTTTTACTTTACCTACCTATAAAAACCCGCGGCCTAATCAGCAGGGGGGGGAAAAAAAAACTGAGTAAAAGCGAGTTTTGGGTTAAAGGCCCACCCCCAGGGGCCCAGCGGGGCGCTCCAGGCAGAAATTCAGGAGACAACCAGCAGATAGTGTTTTGGTTTAAACTCTGGGCCCCCAAAAGCTACCCCTCATTGAGGGAAACTGGGGGAGTCCCCAAATGGTTTTTGGGATTTGTGAAAAAGCTGACTGACAAGTTAAATAGGGCCCAGTTGTCGCTCGTGGGCCCCAGAAATTCGGGAACAGAAAAGTACCAGAAGGAGAGGTTTCAGGAGTTCTGGGCGGTACTGGCTGCGGGGCCGGGAACACGGCATCAGGTCTTGCAGACGGCAAATTGGAGCGGTAAGCTGGTCCACCTTGGGTTTTTTTGGATCATGCTAGTCTGATAAGATGCAGGGGAAGATTACACAATTGAGCTCAGTTATGGGGTTAAACATCCCGTGTTACGGGGAAAGGAGGGGTTTGTCAGGGGTTAGTGGCATGATGCTCATCAGAGAACCACATGTAGGGTTTAGATCCCTCCCCTGCCCCGAATTACTGGGTCCCGGGGGCCGGGCCACAGTAAAAGGGGGTGATAAGGAATTGCACGGTCTGTTGGCGGTAGATGGGAGGCCCCTTTTTTGGGACCCCCGCCACTGTTCAGGAATGGGTGCAGGGACAGCCCCTTTTGGAGAATGTGGGGATGGGAACACGGGGCCATCCCCTGACAAACCCGGATGGGAGAGGGTAGACCCACAAAAGGTATATATCTGTCTGTTTACCTGTGCAACTCCCCGAGCCGCATTTGGAGCTGGGGGAAAGGGGATATGTCTACCAAACTTTCGTTTTTTGGGGGAGATTTCCAGCCGGTTCTCTTGCCCACGATTGGTTTATATCGGACAATGGCAAAGCTTAAAAGGGGAACGAGAAGACCTGAAGTTGGGGGCGAGGGGAGTTCATAGTTTTTTCCCGAGCACCCTGGCAAGGGCTTTGGCAACCCTGGTGGGCACGGTTAAAAATGTCTCCGCAAGGTCTTACACAGCAAAAAGGGGGACCCTGTTTAGTTGCGAACGATTTTGGCCGAGATAAAGGGAAAATCAATAATAGACCCCAACCCATGTGCAAGAAGCTCTCACCCCCCAAACACATGTTTTTTGGGGGGAGCATCGAGCCCCTTTTTCCCCGCAATCTTGAGCCAGTCTTTCTGGGGGCAGGACTGGGGGCCGGAAGGGCCCCCCCTCAAATGAAGAACTACACAAGAGTCCAAAATTAAAAGGGAAAGTTTTGACAAAAGGGGAAACCCGGTATGGCGTAATGATTATTTGACTGTTCCAGAGCAATGGGGGACCCCAGGGGAAAAAAGGTGTCGGTGAGCCAAAGGGACCTGGTGCAAGTTTGGGGGGCACCGGGGTACTGGCCTTTTTGGCCTGGTGGGGTTAACCCACCCGGGTAAGGCCGGGCAGCTGAGGATGGGTGGGGTGAGAGTAAAAGGTGCTGAGACCATAAGGCCCATCAACAAATTTTTGCCTCTCAAAGGGCCACATGGTGGGGCCCCGTACAGGAGAAGAGACCAGAGTCTCCCCAAACCCAAAATGCCCGAACGTTTCCCCCCAACGGGGCTCAAGTCCAAAAGCCCACTGGGAGGGCTTGCAGGGGGCAGACTTGATCTAGACCCCCTTTAAATTTTACCTTTGCTGGTGGGAGGATGTGAACTTTTGGGGTTTCTCCCAAATTCCCCCTGGGTAAATAAATTGGGAAAAACCTTTAAAAATATCATGGATAGGGCCCCGGGGGCATGAACCCACACACCCACCCAAAAAACACACACCTTTAAGTTGGCGAAAGGGAGTGAGACGCACATGTCTAGGTAAGTTATACAGATAGTAACTAATATTAGGATTATTGAAAAAAAAATTTAGATATTAATAATGAAATTCTAGCCCCAACTAGGTAAATTTAGACCTCAAAAGGCGAACTTAGGTTTATGGGGCCCAAAGAGAAATGGCAATCCCATGCTGACCACAGGCAGGTGGGGGTTTAGGGTCGAGGCACCCTTTTCAAACCCAGACATCAACAGTGACCAAATGTTGCAAAAGCGCAGAATTTACGTGATCCCCAAAATTTTGTCCTGGGGACTCGGGGGGAGACATCTCCAAAATACTGTGGATATCTTCCTCCATCATGACCCATTACAGTAAAAGGGCCAACCTTTTTTTCACTCTGTATCTGGCCAGTTTTCTGGGGAAAAGTGGGGGGGTTTGGGTTTTGGGTCCGTGCACGGACGCTTATTAGCAGGTAACCCCCCCCTCTTTTTAAATAAAAATCTAAAAAGCTAATGTCCCTTACTGTTTGATATTTGGGAAAAGGGTATATCATAGAGTTGGGGGATTCTGGAAGCAGGACACTAATACCACTTGAATCTTGCAGAATTAAGTCCCACCGGGACGTGTCTTTCAAGGGGAGAGTCCATAAAGAACTAAGTCTTAGGGGTTTTTAAAAAAATGACAAAAATTTTTCTCCATCAAGTTGGTTAAACCCTTTTAGTCTTTTATGTAGGGGGGGAAATTCTTGCAGCTGCAGTTATTTAGAAATCTGTCCCCTAAGCCATTTGTAAGTCTGAGAGGGGAAATCTGGGGTGTTTTTGGGGCAATAGCGCTTGCCAGAGGGGCAACTTAAAGGAGGCAGTGAAACAAATTTCTCATTTGCATTTTTTTCTGTGAACAATCTTATCCCTTTCATGATGTTTAAATTTCATGAATACTTTCTCCCTTGAGTAATTCCCGGTTTTTCCCTTTTAAAATTTGATACGCAGGAGGGGGCCCCGGGGGTCTGGAGGGTGGCCTGGTGGGCTGGTGGCTTGAGCCCCGCTTCCCCACGGAGGGCCGGGTTTTGACCCCGGCGGCTGGAAACATTTGTGCCCTTCACCTGTTGTCATGTTCACCTCGAAAAAGGTACCTGGGGTTTTGATTTTTGTGGGCGCATCCTGGGGACAATATTAAGGGCCCCAATGGGAAAAAAGACAGACAGTCCTCGATGAATGACTTTCTTGGGTTATCCTGTGGGAACCCTCCGGGGTTAAAAAACCGAAGAAATCTTTTTCTTATCTTATCTATTTTCCTTGCCATCTCATCAATGGGATTAGCGCCCTAGTTAAATTGAATAGTAACAATTTGCAATCATTATATTTCTACCTATACATTTGTAAATTGGTTTTTATTATTAGCCACCTTTTTCCCCCTGGGGACACTGACAGCTCATACACTACCTTCCCTTTACCTTAAAACTGCTTTTGATGGTTCCAACCCCCCGTAATCATTGAACAAAACCCCGAATGGATTTTGGGGGATGGCTTCTCCGGATTAAAGGCTACCTGTCCCAAAAGAAAGTTTTCTGTGTTGTTCCAGGGGGGATAGAAGATAACAAAGACTTTTAATTAGGGAACCCCCCAGGAGGTTTTCCAGTCCCAATTTTTATTCAATATTCTAAAATGCCTTACTTAAATGCCTAGGCCCCCTCATTATATGATCAGTTTTTTTGATGATATAATGATTCACACCACCGGGTTCTCCCAAAACCCAAAAAAATCCTTAACCATGTACTAGCCTCGTGTCAGGGCCTGGGGGTTTTACTGATAAAACAAAGATACTAATAGGCGTCCTCCTCGGGGCAGAAGGCCATTTTGCCCGATCCAGTTGCATGATGGGCCCTTTTAGAATATGTAAACAGATACAGGTATCTAGGCTTTTAGGTCCCACTACTTGGGGCCTGTTGTAACGAGACTATGTCGTCAATACAAAGAAAAGGGTGAGAGCACTTAGAGTTGTGGCAGGGTTTTACCCCCGGTAGGCAAAGCAAAATTGTGAAAAAGATGTATCTTGCTTATATTAGATCATTGGGTTTATTATGCTGCCCCACTACTTGCTCTTTGTGTCTGACTGGAAGCTTGGGAGGGTTGGAAAAAATGCAAAAAAAATGAGGGTCATTTTAGGATGCCCTCGACTGCCAAAATTTTAAATATGGGAAAAAACTTTATATTCCAAGCACAGAGATCGTGTTACTGAAAGAAATATCCCAATTGGGGGTTTAAAATGCTCAGGGAAGCCCCCTTTTAAACCCATGCACAGAAGCCCTCCAAACTTTCCTCAGCACTGGTGAACATCCCCCCAGATGGATCGAAAAAAATGGAACCGACCTCCGCCCGGGAAACAATCATGATTTTGTGGGAAGTAAGGCAACAGCGGCCTTCTCCGCTCCATGGAAAATTACCCCATTCCAAAAAACCATCCCCCCATTTTCCCCCAAAATACCCTTTAAAACACAACCAAAGCTTCGCCTTGAAGCCAAAAAATGATGCCTTAAAATGTATTGATAATTTAGCCAAACAGCACCCCCCTCTCCCAAATTTTTACGTTGATGGTTCTGTTCAAATCCACTGGG
>WNWK01052964.1:0-12017 GCA_009830355.1 Cherax destructor
TGATTTTCGTGTGGGTTTGGACTAATCCCCTGGTTTCCCCAAGGGGATATGATAAAATTCTTCCCCCTTCTAGGAGTCGGTTTAGGAACCAACATTCCCCGAAATTTGGGGGGTGTTTTATCGCAGTTGTGGGGCCCTGAAGGTTCCTGTTTTTTAGGCCCAAACACCGCCTTAAAGGGCCATTAAGGGGCGGGTATTAACCCAGATAAAACCCCGGAACCCCGAAGAGGCTCATGGGGTGGGCTGTTTCTGGTTTTGTAAAACCCCCGACGGAAGAAATACTCAGGAGTGTCCCTTTTTTCAGATGTAAAAAATTGATGAGAAAGGATGGGGACCGGGTAGAAATAAAGGGGGTCTGGACAGGTGGGCCCAAAACTTGCTCCTGGGTTAACCCCCCCAATGAAATCATGGATTGGGAAGGGAAAAAACTGGACGGGTACAGTCTGGGGAAGTCGGGGGGAATGATGTAGTGGAGGGGAAAACCAAAAGCTTTAAGAGGAATGATAAAGCTCAAAGGGGAAGAATGACCACCTTGAAGAGGGGGCCGGGCTGTACTCACCCGCAACCAAACTAGGGAGTATGAGCGCGCACATACACAAGCACACCGAGGCTCCCAAAAAAATTGGGAAAAAGGAAGGGCCCTTTTAGACTTTTTTTTGATGAAATACAAGCTATTAACGAAGATGAATCTGAGGAGGATCTCATGCTCGGAATGAATTTGGAAGGAAGGAAGGGAAAAAGGAAGATGCAAAATACGGGGGTGGGAAATTGGCGGGGAGACAAAAACCTGGCAAAATGGCCGGGGTTACGGAGACCCTTTTGGCAGTCTGCCCGGATTACCCCTATTGGGGAAATTTTCCCCAAGTTTTATAGTACCCCCAAAATACACCATATTTTGGAACTAGTTCAGAGTAAGATAGATGACAGAAAAGGGCTGTCAAGTGAAATTATCGACGTAATTGCTATCTCAGCAAAAAGGCCCAAACTCAGATCGCAATTTCGGGCGGGGAAATACAAAAATCACTGACGCTAAAATGGCTGCCAAAAACCTTTTGGGGAAAAACATTTGGAGATACAGAGAAAAAGCAAACCATTATGAACCATTTGGGAAATTTGGGAAATGCCAAAACTGTGGCTAGAAGCTTGTAAATTTAGGTCTTGAATTTGACAAAAGTCTCAAAGATTTTCCCAAAATTGGGATGACTTTATTGGGTCATCAGCCATGCCATTCAGAGTTAAATTTTGTACTACATGCATGAATTGCATCTAAATATCAGGGAATTACTTTTCAGTACAAGAAATCATTAAGGGGATTCATTTTCAACTGGATTTAGAAGAAAAAGAAACCCCACCCCCATGTTAAACCAGATTATTATCAAATACTTGGGAGAAAATCTAAAGCTCACTATTTTAAAGTTGAGTTGATTCGCCCCCAGGCCAGGCCCCTGGGTTTAGAAGTACCAACCCACCAGACAAGGCTAGACATTTGAGGACAAAAAAGTGGGATGCGACCATTGAAATTTTCAACAAGCCTCCCCCCGAGGTCCACATTTAAAAAATTTGGCAGTTGGTGTTAGACCAATGTTCCCCCAGGGGAAAGGCTGGGGGGCACTTTGTCCAGGGGCCTGGGGGGCTTTGGGAGGGGAACTTTATCTAGACTCGCATCTATTTTTTCTGGTTGAAGGATGGGGCTGTAGACCCGCAAATCCCCCCGACAGCTAGTGGATATAACCATCCCCGGGGGGTTCAACCCAGGTAAGTCTCAAAACTCCAGACCGTCGTAAGCTACTGGGCCAGCTAGCTTCAAAAGATTCACCAACCCCCCCTGTGGTTGGTTTGTTTGCAATCGGGATTCATTTGTGAGTCTAGTAGATATTATGTGTTTGTATTTTTTGTTGCATGCTAAACCATGAGGCCTTTTAAACTTCTTAACCCTTTGGTTTTTGCGTCAGTATGGCTTACGCCCGGGGGTTTTCGTACTAGTACGCCAAAATTCTAGCACCCTCAAATCAAGCAGAAACAGGCTGTTAGGCCCCATGTGATAGAAGGGGTCTGTGGTCAGTGTGCGCAGTATAAAAAATCCTGCCCAAAAGTGAAATTGGCCAAAGTGCCATTTTCTACCATTTTTTAGTAGTTGTAATTTAAATGGGTTTTTTTACTCAATCGATAGAAGAAAGAAGATCTGTAAATAGCTATAATTTTAGTTTACTAAAACATTTTTTGGGTGGCCTGGGGAAAAGCCTTTTCACGCACGGGGGGCCCCGGGGTTAAATTCCCGAGGGGGCGGAAACATTTCAAGTGTTTCCCACTCACACAACATAACAGGCCAGTGTCTAACAATGTGCCTAGGACAAAATGGTAATAACAGTGAAATGGGGAAAAAAAACTCTGACCTTTTTTTTTGGTTTAAAACAGTTTTTTGGCTCATTTGATAGACTGGAAGATATATTACAGAAATAAAATTATTTTGATTTTTGAAAGCAAGTACCTTGAAATTGAGCTCAAAGTACAAATGTTCTTTTTTGACGATGTTAAAGGGTAAAAAAATCCACCATGCACCCAAAACAACAACTGGCGAGTTAATATTCATGAAAAGGGCTCTAATATTATTTATGCCATTTTTAATGATGCATTTTATACAAAAATTTAAATCTTCATTTTTTTTGAGAAAAAAAATTCAAAATGGAAAATAAGGGGGGGGCCCGGAAAGTGACTAATGAACAAAAGGCGTTTTTTTGTGCCAGGAATGTCTTTTTTTTTTTGGACCCTATTTTAAAAATTGGATTGTTTGAAATTTGTGTGAAATTGGCCAAGGCCATTTCTGACCACTATTTTGGCTAGTTGAAATTTGGGAAATAGGGGTTTTTGTACTCAATCGATAGAAGAAATGAAGATCTAGTGAAATAGCTATAATTTTAGTTTTACTGAAACATTTGAATTTGCCGAAAAAGGGTAAAAGGGGGGAAAACCCAAATCGAAATTCATGGCCCCCCTTCTTGGAAGCATAATTCCGTTAGTTTTGATCAAATTTCATAATTTTTTTGGCGGATCAAAAAGATTCTCTATCATTTCAAAAAAAAATTTTTTTTTTTAAATTTTGGACCCAGAACTTTTTTGGAGACCCCCTTGGCCCTAAAGGGTTTGAACCCCCAGGATGGCCCCAACAAAATTTTAAAGGGTTTTTAAGAATAATTTGGGGGAGGCTTAATATTTTAGATAAATTAGGATTATTAAAGACTAGATGTTATGAAAAATTAAAAGTAATGGACCCCCAATGGGAAAATCCGTTTCCCGGGGCGCTGCAACACTGAATAGGCGAACCCAATCATTTTCCCATAAAAAAAAGGGGAAAAAAAATTAACCCGCCCCGAACCCAAAAGATTAAAATAAATTTGGTTTCTACTTTTAAAAATACATTAAATTACACAGAAAACAATGAAAAAAAAAATTTTAAAAACATGTCCTTCCTTTATTGAAGGTTGTTGTGTGGAAGAGGGGGGGAGGGAGAGGAGGAGGAGTTGCTTTTTTGGAAGGGAATCCCCCCCAAACACGAGGATAAAATTATTTTCTGGGGTTACTGGCCTTTTTTTTTAATGCCATCAAACCAATTTTTTTTAAAAAAAAATATCCCTCTGATTTTCACGAATTCCGGAACAAACCGGGGGTCCACTGTAATTTTTTCACGTATTTTTGATTTTTAATAATAAGTAATTGCAATAGGGGGAACTCAGTAGAATGCTGAGGTGAGTGGACAGATGCCCTTCAAGGGGGGGAAGGTGAAAGTCGGCAGAGATTGTAGGGGGAAAAGTGTCAGGCAGGGTTTTTCCCCATCCACAGTTAAAAAACCCAGGCCATTGATAAACAGGCGCCCCCAAACCCCCCTGTGAATCATTCTAGTGTTTACCTAGTAAACTGTTTCCACTAAATGAAATTTGGGGGTGAATATAGGGATAGGGAACTTTGGATTATGAGTGGGGCAATGCCTTACCCTAAGGTAGGCTACATTAGAGTTTGCTTAGTGAATTATGCCTTGTGAACATAATAAAAGAAGCTAGTAGTTCCTGAAACATACAGTATACTGATGAGTTGGGGCAGCTCCAAGAATCATGGTAGCCTATGTCCTATGCCGAGTTACTAACATATTAATTGTTTGCAGGTACCATTCCCCTTTGCACATGACCATTGAGTAGAAAGCATCATGGGGGTCAGGCTAACCTGGATGGTCACCGAGAAATCTAGCTAGGGACAGATTCCACAAAGGAAGTTTATTCCAATTGTGCATAGTGAGGTGGGACCCTGCTACTCATTCATCCCATTAACACTTTGCAAAGATATAAACACCCGGGAAAATTTTGAGGGTAGGATTGTTAATTTTACATCAGCTGTGTTAGCAGTGATTGCCTTAGCCAACACCTCATAGTAAGTTTCCCCACCAACAGAGTTCTGGCTAATTTTGGATACCAGCAGAGTTTTGGCTTATGTGTGATACCAGCAGGGCTCTGGCTAATATGTGGGTACCAGCAGGGCTCTGGCTAATATGTGGATACCAACAGGGCTCTGCTATATGTTGGATACCAGCAGGGCTCTGGCTAATATGTGGATACCAGCAGGGCTCTGGCTAATATGTGGATACCAGCAGGGCTCTTCAATTTTGGATACCAGCAGGGCTCTGGCTAATGTGTGATTTCTGGCAAGGTTCTAGCTAATGTGTGGATACCAGCAGGGTTCTCAATGTATGGATACTGGCAGGTTCTGGCTAATGGGGGAAACTGGCAAGGTTCTGGCTAATGTGTGGATCCACAGATTTCTGGCTTATGTGTGGGTACCAGCAGAGTTTTGGCTAATGTGTGGATACCAGCAGAGTTCTGGCTAATTGTGGATACCAGCAGAGTTCTGGCTAATGGTGGATACCAGCAGAGTTTTGGCTGATTTTGGATACCAGCATGATTCTATCTAATGTGTATGGATTAATATTTTTAATGCATGAAATAACCATTTGTGTAGTTACACTTAAATATTTTATAATAATCTGAGTTGTTGTGACTATCAAGGTATTTTCATGGGGTATGATCCTTCTCATTTTAAGTACATCCCCAGATATGAAAGACTAGACAATCATGTACTAGCTGGTAGGGTAGTGATATGGCACGTGTGAGGTCACCAGATCAGTCCCAACTACTCCTTTCCTAATTTACACAAATACGTTTAGTAAATGTCTGAACTATCCTTCTTCTCTACCAACAAATCAAAACAACATGACACAGTGGCAATTCTTGTCTTTCTTAGTGACGAAATATGAAGGCAAATAAGACTACCAATAATTATTACTGAAGTATGAGGAATAAAATGGCAATACTGAGCAAACACTGAACCTCTGTTGAGTAACACCTTAGACAAGCAAAGGGTACACATGAAACTCACTTCAAAGCCTTGTCTGTCACCTGGGATCCACATAAAGTAAGTGAGACCAGCTGACAGACACCTCGTTAAGAGCTCGGAGCACAAGTGAAGTCACCACACAGAGTTGCCCGGCTGGTTCTGCAAGGAAGAAAGGAAATATATTTTAAAACACAAATACACTGATATATTTTTTTTTTGATATTTAACCTGAAGCAAGGCTAAATAAAATGTGAATTTAAACAGTGGTTTCACTTACCACTTTAATGAGTTCCTAAAAAATGGTTGTGCAATTAGCTGGAACTCAAAATCTATATTTCTGTCTCATAAACATGCAAGGTTGCAGGTATGTCTTGCTACTTCTACTTACACTTAGGTCACACTATATATTCATGTACAAGCATATATATATACACCCCTCGGGGGTTTTTCTTCTATTTTCTTACTAGTTCTTGTTCTTATTTCCTCGTCTCATGGGAAGTGGAACAGAATTCTTCCTCCGTAAGCCATGCGTGTCGTAAGAGGCAACTAAATGCCGGAGCAAGGGGCTAGTAACCCTTCTCCTGTAATATTACTAAATGTAAAAGGAGAAACTTTAGTTTTTCTTTTGGGCCACCCGCTTCGGTGGGAAACGGCCGCCGTGTTGAAAGAAAGAAGAAAGATTTAACCTGAAGCAAGGCTAAATAAAATGTGAATTTATAACAGTGGTTTCACTTACCACTTTAATGAGTTCCTAAAAACTGGTCGTGCCAATTAGCTGGAACTCAGAATCTATATTTCTGTCTCATAAACATGCAAGGTTGCAGGTATGTCTTGCTACTTCTACTTACACTTAGGTCACACTACACATGCATGTACAAGCATATATACTAACCCTCTGGGTTTTTCTTCTATTTTTCTTCCTAGTTCTTGTTCTTGTTTATTTCTGCTCATCTCCATGGGAAAGTGGAACAGAATTCTTGCTCTGTAGCTATGCATGTCATAAGAAGCGACTAAATGCCGGGAGCAATGGGCTAGTAACCCTTTCTCCTGTATAAATTACTAAAAAGAAGATAAGGAAAAACTTTATAAAATTGGGGTGTTTGAATATGCGTGGATGTAGTGTGGATGATAAGAAAGAGATGATTGCTAACGCATGAATGAAAAGAAGTTGGATGTCTTAGCCCTGAGCGTAACAAAGCTGAAGGGGGTAGACGAGTTTCAGTGGGGAGAAATAAATGAGATTAAGTCAGGAGCATCTGAGAGAGAGCTAAGGAAGGGGTAGCAATAATGTTGAAGGATGAGTTATGGAGAGAGAAAAGGGAACATAAATGTATAAATTCAAGGATTATGTGGATTAAAATAAGGGTTGGATGTGAAAAGTGGGTCATAATAAGTGTATGCACCTGGAGAAGAGCGGAGTGTAGAGGAGAGAGAGAGAGAGAGAGAGAGAGAGAGAGAGAGAGAGAGAGAGAGAGAGAGAGAGGTGCGAGATTACCAAAACTATTATCCAGAGGGTTGAGGAGGGGTTGTTGAGGTGGTTCGGATATTTAGAGAGGCTGGAACAAAATAGAATGACTTCGAGAGTGTATAAATCTGTAGTGGAGGGAAGGTGGGGTAGAGGTCGGCGCGAGGGGCTTGGACTTCCAGCAAGCATGCGTGAGCATGTTAGATAGGAGCGAATGGAGACAAATGGTTTTTAGGACTTGACGTGCTGTTGGAGTGTGAGCAGGGTAATATTTATGAAGGATTCAGGGAAACCGACAGGCTGGACTTGAGTCCTGGAGATGGGAAGTACAGTGCCTGCACTCTGAAGGAGGGGTGTTAAGGTTGCAGTTTTATAACTGTAGTGTAAGTGCACCTCTGGCAAGACAGTGATGGAGTGAATGATGGTGAAAGTTTTTTCAGGGTCATACTCTGAAGGAGGGGTAAGGATGTTCTAGTTTGGAGGGGCATCTGAACAGTGATATCAGCACACCTCTGGCAAGACAGCAACTGAACGAAGTACTACAGTAAATGTGCTTCCTCTTTATTTGGGGTCACCCTGCCTCGGTAGGAGGCAGCCGGTGTGTTAAAAAAATAATACTAATGAGTAAAATCTCTGCCCGGAAATCTCAAGCTGACTTACAAACTGTGCATACTATGGGCTTTCAGATTACAGTGGACCCCGAGTTTCGGGTCTCCTCGGAAATCGAACAATTATGTAAGTGTAATATTGTAAGTGCTTTTGTAAGTGTATTTTTGGGGGTCTGAAATGGACTAACCTACTTGACATTATTCCTTAAGGGAGTAAATTGTTTGGTAATGGCACTTGAGCAGCCTTCTGAATGAATTATGACTGAAACTCAGTCATCCACTGTATATATTTGCATGATGATTTTAAATTTAAAATTATTGTCATTGTTATTCTTTTGTTGTTGCTGTTAATGTAGAACTAATTAGAATACTAATTAGTATTACATCCCATATTAAATTCAAAAATATCCTGTGACTCGGAGGTGCTTCTATTGTCGAGTTAAAAGATCTAAAACTGGCATCTAACAAAACAAACACTTTTTCTGAACTTTAATTCTGTAATGTTGGGATCTACCTGGAGTTTACCTGGAGTGTTATGAGGGTCAACAACCTTGTGGCCTTTGTCCAGCCCGGCTTCCTGGTAGATGGCCTGATCAACAGGTTTTTGGGTTTAAACAAGAGGTCTAGTTGGTCCCGTACATCAAGTCAGTTCCATTAGCCTGGCTAATTAGGAACTGACTTATCTCGTCCAGTTCTTTTTTAAAGACTGCCGGGGGCTTTGGTAATCCCCCATATGGCGAGACATTGAAAAGTCTTGGCCCCTTCACACTTATTGAGTTTAGTGTTTCATTGCACCCCTGTTTTCATTGGGGGTATTTTGCACCATCTCCCAAGCATCTTACTGTTCATAGGAAATGATTTGTGTGTCAGATTTGTAATAAATCCTGCAATTTTCCAGATGTAGATTAAAATTTATCTCTCTGCATGTTCCAAGGAGTAAGATCAAAGGACCAAATATTTCCAGTAATTTAGGTGTTTGACTGAATTTATCTGGCAGTAAAGGTTCTCTGTCAACATTTCAGGCACATTTCATCAGAACTAAGTTACTAAAAGCACAGCATTATGAGGTGGGACATGCAACCAAAATTACAAAACTGAAGGTTTTTATAATGCATGAGACAGAACCCTTTTATATTACATGACATTTCATCCTATATGGGGTTTTATCAATTATCAGAGAGTTGATAAAGCATTTTTTACTGTAATGTTGTATAATAATAAAGCCCTCTGCTACGGTTTTTTAATTTCTAGTTTGTCGATTGCTATGCATGCACTAAAGTTTGCCGACAAGGAGGCCCTCCACTTCGCGGGGTTGGGGGATAAAGAACCTTGAAAATGTTGAAAATTCGCAATGTTTGGTGCTCAAATATATATACTGTGGGGAAATATAAAAAAGCATTTACTTAGCCTAACAATATGCCCCTTAACCTTTGAACCATGAACAATCAAAAAACACATGAAAACATCATAAAATATTGTATATACAGTGGCCCTTTTGCTATTCAAACACCCCAAAACTCCCCCTTTATGTAAGTTTATTTTTAAGTGCTTTTATAAGTGTTTTTTTGGGGTCTGTGACTAATCTAATTACATCATTCCTTTATGGGAATAAATTGTTTGGTAACAGATTGAACAGCATTCTGGAAAGGGGGGCGAGTTTTGGAGTGTTTGAATAGCGGGTCCACTGTACATGCTTTTTTTAAACCCCTTTAAACCGTTGCACGCCCAGTGCCCCAATATTTTGAAAACAAAAATTTTTTTATAGAAATAAAGAAATTTTTTTAAGTGTTATAGGAAAAAAAAAAAGAATTTGGGTCATGTTCCAGTTTGGGGGGGGAAAAGTTGCCTGGTCCCCCTACGCAACGGGGTCCTGCCGCTTGCAGAATCTTTGCGATATCCCTTTTTTTCACTTTTTTTATTATTTTTATAATTTTTATGTTCTCATAATCAATTTATAGTAGTTCTTGTGTTTTAAAGCCAATCTGTATTCTGACACTAATATTAGGTACTGAAATTGTACTCAAATAAAAATTTGATATGTTTGGGGGTAATGGACTTGTTGGGGGGCCCGTTGGGACCCAGTTTTTGAATTGGAAACATGAATCCAATTATATTGAATTATTCAGAATTTGCTATGAAGTTTAAAATGGCCCCCTAAAGACTTAAAGAGCTGATTAAATTTTTTTTCCCCCAATATAATAGGTTATAAAAAATATAAATGCACATTATTAAAATATTTGTTATGTTGCATGTTCATTGTTAAATGGGATGTGTTGAGAGTACATGGGGAGAATGCAAAGTGATGTGTTTATTTTGAGGGGGGGGGGCTTAGAGAGATGCTGGCTTCCCACAATCCCTCCTAAGAACAAGGCCCGCAATTCAAAAAACCCCAGAGAACCTTGTTACTAAAAAATATAAAACCCAAAATCTCCGAGAATAGTACCCCTTTGACCCCCTGACTAATATAAGCCCTCTAAAATCAGGCATCATCACAGACAAAACCAAGACCACTATCCGCCTTTCCCCAACCTTTTTTTTTTTTTTTATTTTTATTAAACATGCCCTTCCCCCCCAAGGCAGGTCCCAAAAAAAAAACCCATCATCATTATATTCACACCAAAAAACCCCCTCAGACAAAACACCCCCCTGCCTCCGGGCCTTTTCCCCCCCAAAATTCAAAAAATGCAAAAACCCCCCCAAAATTTCCCCCCCTTTTTTTTAAAATTTTTTCCCTTTTTTTTCCCCCTCCCCGTTTTCCCCTTTTCCCACCCCCCCCCGTTTTCCCCCACCCCCCCGGGGCCTTCCCCCCCAAAAAGATTCCCCCGCCCACACACGAAATCAAAAAATTTCCCGTCTTCATCAAAATTTAAAAATCCTAAAAAATTCTCTCCATTTTTCCCCATACCTTTTTAACCCCCCATTTAAAACCTCCCTCCTATTTTTAACTGTAAACCCCCTTTGTTTTTTGGCTTCCTCAACTTTTAATCTCTTTCCCAAAAATTTTTTTTTTATTTTCAACAAAATTTGCGGGGTAAAATTCACCCACCTCTCATCTGCCCCCTTTTTTTTTTCATTTCTTACCACTTTTTAACCTCTCTTTTTTTCTCCATATCCCCTTCCCCCCTTGGGATCACTTCTACTTTGAAAAAAATTTTCATATGCAAAATTTTTTTTCCCCCTTTCTTCTTTACATCATCATTCCACCAACCCCCCTTTTTTCCCCCCACCCCCCCGCCTGAAACCCCCCAAAACCCTTTTGGAACACTTAACACTACTTTTTTTAAAACTCCCCCCCCAAATTTTTGCCCCCCTTCCCACTCACCAGCCCATCTATCCTCCAAAGTTGTTTTTATCTTCCCCCCAAATGCCTCCCCAGTTTAAAAACCCTTTTTACCTCATTTACTGATTCTATTTTTCTTGTACCCCATCTCCCTTTTTTCTCCCACTGTGCTATAAAAAAAAATGATCGGGGTATATCTGTAGCCCTCTATAAAAATGTACATCCTGAAGTCTACTCAAACAGTCTTTTATCTCCCTACATACGTAGTCCAACAAACTACTGTCATTACGCCCCTACATCATATCTTTTTATACTTTTTTTATCCTCTTTTTTTTTTAAAAAATGTATTACCTATAACTAAACCCCCCCTACAAAGTTCAATCAAAAAGGGGCCCCCCTTTTTTTTTCACCTGGGGGCCCCCAAAATTCCTACTACACCCCCTTTTTTTTTTCTCCCCCCTTTTTTTATTTAGGCCCCTACCCCCCAAAATTCCTTTTTATTTGCCCCCCAAAATTCCAAAAATTTGCTTCATCTCCCCAAAAAACTCTCCTCTCACACTCCCCCTTTTTCCAGGGGATACACGCTTTTTATGACCCACTTTTCGCATCCACCCTTTTTTAATCCACATAATCCTTTGGGAAAATTTTTTCATTTTTTTTCCTTTTTCCCTTTTCCCCCAAATTTTTTTCCCTTTAACATTATTGCTACCCTTCCCCTTTTTTCTAATCCTCTAGATAATCCCCCCTTTTTCCCATTTATTTTTCCCCCCCCGAAACTCCGCTTTTTCCCTTCAGCTTTGTTTTTTAGGCCCCCCATCCCCTTTCCTTTTTTTTTTATAAATTTCCCCAAAAAATTTTTTTTTTTCATCCCGCCACATCCACGCACATTCAGACAACCCAATTTTTTAAAATTTTTTCTTCTTCTCGTTTTTTTTTTGAGGGACAGGGGGGAAAGGGGGTTTCTAGCCCATTGCTCCCCGGATCTTTGTCGCCCCATACGACACGCATGGCTTACGGAGGAAAAAATTTTTTTTTCCCCTTCCCCCCGGGCAAAGAGGGGAAAAAAAAAAAGAACAAGAGCTATTAAAAAAAAAAGAAAAACCCCCCAAAGTGTGTATGTATATATATGCATGTGTATTTTTAGTGTAAAGGGGGAAAGTGTAAGAGAAGTAGCTAGATAACCCGTTATCCAGCGTGTTTATGGGACAGAAAAAAAAACCCCCAGCAATCCTACCATCATGTAAAAAAGTTTCAGGTTTCTGTTTTTAGTCACCTGGCAGGACGG
>WNWK01052965.1:0-12017 GCA_009830355.1 Cherax destructor
GGGTGCTGGTCTGATAATGGAAATTGGTGGATATATTGAGATTTTTGCCATGATCATAATAAACAATTCTGTAAAACAGACTGTCAATGTTTCCAAATCACTGACCTAGCAGATTTTGTTCCGTATTTCCCAATCCGTTACACGGGTTTTACTGCATAGTGACAGTCATCTTATTACCTTTTTCTTGATGCAAACAGCGGGAAAAACAAAAAATAGCTGACGACATTCATGTACCTGGTGGCGGTTAATAACGACTTTGTTGCCACATTCTGGAAAAATAATTGTCTACCATGCCTTTTCTAACCTACCTAAACTTAACTCACTCATAGTGAATCTAATGTCACCTACATATGTTTGTAGCCATTATTTTATGTTAATTCAGTGCTTAATGTCATGCAGGAATGAAACTCCTGCCACCTTCCACCCACCAGATGGCCTTCAGCCCAGATACTCATTAACCTCTGGAATCCTTATCTGTGAGAAATTATAAAAAATCAACAAAACCTCGAATTTCTATCAAAATTGTAAGAGGACCAAGGTGTGGGGTTGTGGCAGTTTCTGGCGTTGGCACTGGGGCTTTCTTTTCATTGGTGCTCATCCTTAACTTTTTGAATGGTTCATCAGTGCTATAGCTTCAATTTTCTCCTCAAGTTTGATCGTTTGAAGAATGGAAGCGTCTTCGAGAGCTCAAACATGACTCCTGTAACTCGGCTTCTTGCACAAATTGCAATGCCTGTCCGGGTAAATACATTTCAAAAGTGTCATAGTCTATTAGTTTCAGCTTCAAATTCTTTACCACAATATAATGCTCAAGTTCGAAGAGAACATTTTCTTCACATCTCTATCAACTCTTACCTCAATTTTTTGAAAAATGTCAAATCTTCTCTCAAATTGCATTTTTTCTGAAGTACAGGATCCTAGTTTTTAACGCAAATTTAAGTAAATCATTTATGACTGGGAAAATTACTAATTATGTGATTGGTTTTAAAATAAAATTTTTAAACAATGGTGATAATATTGCTGCCTCATCAATTTTCATGGAACCTGCCTAAATAATTGATATATATTATCCTAGCAGTTCTGAAAGCTACCCACAATTCCCTCATGCTCATATGAAAAAATGACCATGGGAACAAAAAAACTGCAGACCAGTAAAAAATCTCAACCATGGGTTTGAATGCAAGAAATGCAGTGACTTTATTTAACCTTCAAGCATGCTAGAGGAATGAATGAATAAGCAATTGGCTAAAGATGCAACTGGCTGGGATGGATTTTGTATAAACATATTGGTGTTCAAGAATTTGAAGGTAAGCATAGAGAAGAAGTGAAATTCTAGTTTTTCTTTCTGGAGTACAGAAGTGCTCTATAACCCATCACAAATACTTCATAATACTCAATATCCAATGGTCTGAGTATTATATGTGTCTGGACAAATTTATTTGCTGAAAAGATACCTTCAGCATATAAAAACTTGGTCATCAAAAGCGACACCTTCAGTACAACCTCCAGCACATTAAAACTAGGTTAATGCTGAAAGTTGCCAGAAAGATATGAAACTAACAGTAGTGGCTCTAGAGGATTGTAAAAAGTTTTAAAAAGGCTTATCAAATAAACAAAGATGACAATAGGCTTGATATATATGATTTGCCTATGTCTCCACATTAACTGTAGAGTCCCAAGAAAAAAAAAGTTGCATGTTCATAAAAAAAAAGTAATCTTCACTTTAACCCTTTCAAGGTGAGGCCTCAATTCTTAACTCTCTCTCAGGGTCAGAAATTTCAAAAAAAAAAAAAAATTATTTTTTTCTTATGAAATAATAGTTTTTCCTAAATCTAAAACTAAAAAAACATTTCTACGATCAATACTTACCGAGATATAGATGATTGAAGTTGATAGAAAATGAGGCATGTACGGCAACATCGGTGACTGCCGGTCGGCCGGTAATTTTTTTTTATTTTTTTGAGTTTTTTTTTTTTTTTTTTTCTTTTTCTTTTTCAAATAACTTTTATGGTCTGCGAGACAATATAAGTGCTGTTTTCAAATATTCATGTTATTTACCTCAATAACTACACAAACTTTGTTTTCATTACATTTTTACAAAACATGTTTACAAAAATAACAATGTCAAAGGTGTTTATTACTATTTTCTATCATATATATACATATATACAGTCACTGGACATGTTCTAGAAGTTGTGGAGCTTGTGGAACTCTTTGAAACATGGTGTCATCACAATGGTACTTTACACTCCTCACACATAAACAGTGTCTCTGCGTTGTTGAGGACATTTTTGTATGTGCACAGACATGGCACCTCTTCTGAGCCTTTGTCTTGCAAGCATGCAGGCAGTTTCATTAGGTAGTGATCACCAGGCCTCAGGCAGAGGAGGTATTTGTTCATAATTTGTGGGCGCTGTTCTATTGCAGGTGCTATTACTTGGTACTTGAATATTATTTGTCTGACCACAGACAAACAAAATTCCACCATATGGTGGTTTGTTTCTGGTCTTCAGCTTATACATATTATAAGCATTGAGCATTGAAATGTCAGAATATGGAAAAAGAGTTTTATGTACCACTTATAACTCTTACGAACGCAATCAACAAACCCAATCTGCATGTCACATTTGTCCACTGAAGCATATTGAGAGTGTAGTCCATCACAGCTGCAGGTTTTAGAATGGGTTCATGGTCTCTCTATTCACCCTGCCACTGTCTGCCATTTCATTAGGGTGACGATGACAACAGTGTGACATCTCGTTTGTCTTGCCACCAAATGCCATGATGTCATTGGCAGAAAATGCCTGCACCTCACCTCTAGAGTGCCTGCATCAAACCTGGGCATATGCTTACGTTTTGCTGTACCACACACATCTGTCATGTTCACTGCAAAAAATCACTGAGTAAGGGCTTGTGTACCAGTTATCAGTATATAAATAGCCTACAAGATATGGTTCCATCATTGTTCTAACCACATCACAGAGATACCCAGTAACTTCCTGGTATCTTGCAATGTATTACTTCCAATGTACACAATAATATCCAATACAAGACCACTGTAGCAATCACAAAGTACAAACAACTTTATACCAAAGCGTTTCCTCTTGCTTGGTATATACTGTGAATGACAGTCTACCTTTGAATAAAATCAAGACTCATCAATAACAAACTTCCTGAAGGGATAAAAATACATATTGAATTTCTGTTTCAGGTACACAAACACATTCCTAATCTTATATAACCTGTCGTTTCTGTCAGGCCTGGTTTTCTGATAAATGTAACATGCGTAACAGAAGCTCTCGATTCACTGGATAATATCCACTGAAACCTGGGGTTGAAATCAGGCGGTCTGTCGACCAGTATGATTTGACACTGTGCTTATAAACATGCGGCATAAGCATTATTGTGGCAAGAAAAGATACATCTCAGCCACAGTTGTTTCTTTCCACTGGTGTGGCGTGATCCTGGTGAAAGTATTGTGTTTGCCATGGTGTTCGAAGTATCTGTTGCTTTCCCTGACAATAATATCCATCAGGGTTCATCAAAAAATAATTCAAAGCATTCCAGTTCAGTAACATTGTTCCCAAGTGGACAAGATGGCGTATTCCACTTTGGCTTTCATCAAACTGATGGGGATTGGGAATAAAATTCTGAGCTCCTGCAATCCCATTGGCGGTCTGTTGAGGTACTGGATATTGACAGGTGGTTGTGGAGGTTGTGGAGGTTGTTGAGGTTGTGGAGGTTGTGGTTGTGCAGGTTGGTGTGGTGGGTGGGTGGGTGAGGGTGGCCTTTGTTGTAGCTGAGCTGAGTCAGCGGCGTGGGTGGCAGCATGGTCCACTGCTGGTGCCTCCCGCCTGGCACCACACTACCACCACCAGATGCATGCACATTTCTCATACCAATTAGCACTATCATCTTCGTTTTCACTATCTGTGCCTGTTGTACCCCCACGGGATGTACTCCTAGATGTACTCCTAACCCTTGGAAGAGCATATGGCACACTACCAGAGCGCATATACGTCGTATATACTGACGCTTCACTGGTGAATATTCCACTTCACTCTGCTACTGGAACTGTCTTGAAGAGCTTGGAGTTCAAAATCACTATCACTATCATCACCATTGCTCACATCTGAGTCCTGGGTATGAGTAAATAACAATTTCCTCTTTCGTTCTGGTACAACTGAACGTGAACAAGCGCACAGCGCCAGAGGTGGAAGGTTGTGGGTCGTCTGGGTTTTCTTCACTATTACCGTATTATCGTCATTATTTTCAGGCACAACCGTGTCAAAACCTTGAAAGTCACCATCACTGACACCCCATCACTGTTAGAACTGTCACTGGGAATAATAATGTCCCAATTCGCCGAGGTAAGGTGTTTCTTGCTGCGATTCATGGTGGACAAGGCGGACTGAAATGGTGTTCCCACAATGCACCACTGGCTCCCGATTTTTTTCCTACTGCGCACACTGACCACGCAGACCCATTCTCTCACATGTAGGCCTACCAGCGATTTCCCGCTCGATTTGAAGCCGCTAGAATTTATGCGTACTAGTCGTCAAACGCCCTGGCGCGTAAGCCGTACTAGTACGTCAAAAACCCTGAAAGGGTTAAGAGTGTGGTAGATGCAGACTAATTCTTGTGTACAAATAGTTATACTGTACAATAGTTATACTGTACAATTATTTTAAACATCAAGAAGACTATCAAAAGTAATAGCTACATTTTCATGTCCAAAAGAAAAAGAATAAACAAATCATCAATTAATACTTCTAGAAACACAGCTATTGAATGATTGATGGTAAATGTTTCCTCCTCTGGGTCAACCTACCTTGGTGGGAAACAACCTACCTGGTAAAAAAAACAAGTGATTGAATATTCCCTTCATTTCATCAATGAAATTCTGAAGTCTTTTATTTCTATACACACAGAACTGTCATTTCAACTGAAGCTGAATGAACATTAACCTTGTGCTGCCTAGAGGTCAGACACTGCAGACCTGCATGCTAGTATCTTGCATGCAGGCAACTTATAACCTCTAACTAGGGTGTATCAAATAAAATTAATTACAATCTAATTTACAATGTGCTCTAAAGATATCCTAATTTCCCTTACCTTGCAAATCTAGCTTAGTGCGAAATACAGATGTAAACCGCTCTTCTTGACAATCTCCTTCTTCACACAAGTAGTGGTCAGAGCGGAAATGTTTTCAATGCAATATAGTCGCTGAAAAAAAAAATAATATTACAGAATGTTCATTACATTTACATACCACAAGTCTGAAAATTTCAATGAGGTTAATTTATTCTATCAAACAATATTTTAGAATATGTTCATAAAGCATACATTAACAACTTGGTTTTTTGTTTAAGCATTTTCAATACAGTAATGTACTCCTCATTATGACTATCAAGAATAAGTTCACACAATCTGATTAACTCTTTTACAGTAAATGGGTGGTTGCACTGTAGCTGTCTGGCCCCAGGAGACGATTACTCATTGCTTGTGCAATGAGTAATCCTCAATGTGACAGTAAATAAAATAAAGCCCTTTGTTCTTTCTCATGCAGATGACATGACTTACGTTCTCCAACTTAAATGTAACTACTCTCAGTGACACTGTTAATTCTGAGCTCTTAAATATAGCTAAATGGATAACTACCAACAAACTCACACTTAATGCAGTGGACCCCGGTTTCATACTGCTACCAACTCGAACAATTATGTAAGTGTATTTTTAAGAGCTTTTGTAAGTACAGTGGACCTCGCCATTCGAATTTAATCCGTTCCAGGAGCTTGTTCTTAACGTGAAATGTTCGAAGGCGATTTAATTTCCCATAAGAAATAATGGAAATACAATTAATCCGTTCCAGAAATCCAAAAATATATAAAAATATTATATTTTAATAAAATTAAGCTTCTACATAGACAAAAACATTAAATACTACAGTGCTGTACTACTAAAAGTATTAGTAAATAAATGCAAGTCTTTTACTTACCATTATTGAAGATTGTTGATGGCATATGGAAGAGAGGGAGGAGGAGTGAGGGAGGGAGGGTTAGTGTTTGGAAGGGAATCCCTTCCAGAAGGACTTCAGGTACCAAAGCCCTATCTGGGGTTACTTCTTTTCTTTGTCTTTTAATCCCACTAGGGCCAGCTTGGGAGTCACTGGACACTAACAAAATAACTGTCCACAGTCCTCTGTTTCTGGCGCCTTTTCAACATGTTCCTGAAGAAGGACATTGTTTGGTCACTGAACATGCTGCTGTTATGGCTTGTTTGAGCTTGTTCAGGGTGGTATTTTCAACAAAACTTTGCAATCTATTCCACATTGTACACATCTCCTTAATCTCTGAAGAAGGCACCTTCTTCAGCCCCTCTTCCTCCTCCTCCTCCCGTGAATCAATAGCCTCAAATCTGGTCTGATGCTCTTCTATTTCCAGCTCTTGCAGCTCTTGAGTTGTTAGCTCTACCCTGTGGCCCTGCACTAACTCTTCCACATCATCGCCACTCACCTCCAACCCCATGGACTTGCCCAATTCCACAATACAGTCCACAACAGGCACAGGGTCGGCAGGGTCAGGGTCAGCCTCAAACCCTTCAAAATCCCTCTGTTGGACACAACCTGGCCACAATGGTCTCCAAGCAGAGTTCAAAGTCCTTGAAGTCACTCCCTCCCAAGCCTTGCCTATAAGGCCTATGCAGCTATAGATATTGAAATGATTCTTCCAGAACTCTCTAAGGGTCAATTCACTGTCCCAGGTCATTTCAAAGCACTTTTCAAACACTGCTTTTGTGTAGAGTTTTTGAAGTTACAGATGACCTGCTGGTCCATGGGCTGGAGGAGAGGAGTGGTGTTAGGAGGCAAGAACTTCAGTTTTATGAATTTGAAGTCTTCACACAGTAGGTCTTCCATGTTTTGAGGATGTGAAGGAGCATTGTCCAGCAACAGGAGGCACTTTTGTCCAAACCCTTTTCCTGTAGGTATTTTCTCACACTGGGGCCAAACACTTCATGGATCCAGTCACTGAAAAGGTGCTTTGTGACCCATGCATTCTGACTAGCTCTCCACAAGACACACAATCTACTTTTAACGACATTGTGTCTCTTGAACACTCTGGGATTTTCTGAGTGATACACTAGTAAAGGCTTTAATTTAAAATCCCCACTAGCATTACTACACATCAAGAGAGTTAGCCTGTCTTTCATAGGCTTGTGTCCTGGCAGTGCCTTTTCTTCCTGAGTAATGTAGGTCCTGTTGGGCATTTTCTTCCAAAACAGGCCTGTTTCGTCACAATTGAACACTTGTTCAGGTTTCAATTTTCAGTCTTTATGTAGTCCTGAAACTCCTTTATGAATTTTTCAGCTGCATGTTTGTCTGAACTGGCAGCCTCACCATGCCTTACCACATTATGTATGCCACTACGATGTTTAAATCTCTAAAACCAGCCTTTGCTGGCATTAAATTCACTACCATTACAATCAGCACTGGTTGCAGGCATTTTCTTTAAAAGATCGGCATGCAAGTTCCTTGCCTTTTCACAAATAATTGACTCAGACACACTATCACCCGCTAACTCTTTATCCTTGAGCCACACCAGCAACAACTTCTCAATCTCTTCGATTATTTGTGGTCTGTTTTTGGCTCGCACAGTAACACCTTTTGCAACATCAGCTTGCTTAATTTCTTCCTTCTTAAGCAGGACAGAAGCGATAGTTGACCTGTTTTTGCCATATATCCTGGCAAGATCACACAATCGCACACCACTCTCGTATTTTTGTATTATTTCCTTCTTCATTTCTACGGTGTTTCTCACTTTTATCAGCCCAGGGGTACCACTAGGAACTTTCTTGGGACCCATGGTAGCTTATTTCACAGTCGCACGTAATGAACAAACTCCAAAAAATTATAATTACGTGTGAAATGTCTGTGGAAGCGTGCAGGGTATTGTTCTCTCGAGTGTAAACAACGCGTGACTGGCTCTCCACGCCTGCGCTGTGAGAGCGCCTGGGCCGACAGGTCACGAACGTATTCGTTTGACTCGCGATAATTTGTTCACATGACGATTTCAAATTTTTGTACTAATTACGATTTGTTCGACTGCCGAGCCGTTCGAATAGCGGGGGTCCACTGTATATTTTTAGGGGTCTAAACGGACTAATCTAATTTACATTATTCCTTACTGGAAAAAATGCGTTCGGTAACGGCACTCTAACAGCATTCTGGAATGAATTATGGCCGATAACCAGGGGTCCACTGTACTGACAAAATTTACTACGTACATATTGTTTGAAAACAGAGCTTCAAATATCCAACTAAGCATATCGATCAATGGCTCTCCCATTTTAAGGCACACAGCAAAAAACACAGGCATAACACAAGACACAAAACCCTCTGACATCCCCAATGTCCAATTCAACCTATGCAAAAACTCAATTTGCTTAAAAGACCCTAAGATCTAGAATTCAATGCTTGAAGCATCAAAAAGGCCCACCCATCTGCCAATCGACTTGAGAGCTATTGTTAAAAAACACCTTATCACCCTAACGTTACTAATACGCTATGTCAAGGAAAACCAGCTCATTCAACTTTGTACCTTTTCTTCTTCCAGTTTTTCTCCAACTTCCATAGAAAATTAATTACTTATCTTGTCCCATTATATTTCTACTGTAACTAGGTAACTTCCAGTATCTTCATCTAGTAGTAAAGTAAATTTTATTTCTTTGCAAGTATACATAGATATTGGTAGTTACAATCATAAAACTGAAATGCAAGGAGAGCCACTGGCATGCCATGGCATTAGGGGCAGCTTAATCTAATGACTTAGACTATGTACATAATACTAGAGAAATTGAGAGTTTATTCTAGTTATATATTTTATTTCAAATCACTTTACAAAACTGAAGACATTGAATCAGTTTGAAATTATAAATCGTACTTTTATTATTGTACCTCTTATACATTAGCTACTTTTTTTTTTCAACACGCCGGCTGTCTCTGGCCGAAGTAGGGGTGACCCAAAAAAGAAAAACACTTTCACCATCTTTCACACATAATCACTGTCTTTGCAAAGGTACACAGAGAGGGGACAGTTTAGATGTCACTCCAAACAGCCAATATCCCAAACCCCTCTTTTAAAGTGCAGGCATTGTACTAACCACCTCAAGGACACAAGTCCGGCTAACCAGTTTCTCTGAATCTCTTCACAAAATATTACCCTGCTCACACTCCAACAGCTCGTCAACTCTCAAAAACCATTCGCCTCCATTCACTCCTATCTATCATGCTCACACATGCCTGCTGCATGCCCA
Source organism: Cherax destructor (assembly GCA_009830355.1). Taxonomy (NCBI): domain Eukaryota; kingdom Metazoa; phylum Arthropoda; class Malacostraca; order Decapoda; family Parastacidae; genus Cherax; species Cherax destructor. The sequence goes on from WNWK01052965.1 coordinate 9,313, forward strand.
GGCCCCTTGCACACAAAACCTCTTTCACCCCCTCCCTCCATCCTTTCCCAGGACGACCCCTACCCCTCCACTACAGATTTATACACCCTCCAAATCATTCTATTTTGCTCCACCCTCTCTAAATGACCAAACAACCTCAATAACCCCTCTTCTGCCCTCTGAATAATACTTTTTGAAACTCCACACCTCCTCCTAATTTTCACACTGAATTCTCTGCATAATATTTACATCACACAGCCCTTAAACATGACATCTCCACTGCCTCCAGCTTCCTCCTCGCTGCAGCATTCACAACCCATGCTTCACACCCACATTCTCTAGTACATTATCTTCTTTGCACCCATGAATAACGTTTTTTTTTTTTTTGTCTCCAAAGATTCCTCAATGCACCACTCGCCCTTTTTCTTCAGCAATTCTATGGTTATCCTAGTCCTTCATAAACCCATTTGCTAACAAATCTACTCCCAAATATCTGAACACATTCACTTCTTCCATACTCCCTCCCTCCAATGTGATAATCCAATTATTCTTTACCTAACTCATTGATACCCTCATCACCTTACTCTTATCTATGTTCACTTTCAACTTTCTTTACACACCCTCCCAAACTTGTCCACTAACCTTTGCAACTTCTTTTTCGTGTCATGGGGGTTCATCAGGAAATAATTCACTTGTCTGCATTTGGAATGTTTTTAATTTTTATTTTTATTCATGGTTGCGATCTTACATATTCTTGGGCTGCTGATTGTAAATATCTAAACCATTTTGCTCTATCTTGTAAGGATTTTAAATAAAATACAAATTAATAACAGAAAATGTGAATTTTTAATAAATTGTTACTTTATTATTATTATTATTATTATAATCAAATGGAAGCGCTAAACCACAGGGGTTATACAGCGCTGCAGGTTATTGTAGGATGCAGGGAAAGTGGGTTGTAAGAGGGAGATGGACGATTAGTAGGGTATGGAGTGCAAGATGACGGATAGTGCAGGGATGGAGGGTAGCAAGAGATCGAGGTAGAAGGGACTGAGGGAGGTGCTAGAGGTATAATCTTCAGAGTTTGTGTAGTAAGTCAGTTTCTGTCAAAAAATCAATGAGATAGTCAAGATTAAAGGAGGGTCCATCTGCAAGAAGGGAAGGTAAAGAAAGGGCCGCAGAGCGAAGACGTCGTTGGAAGTAAATTCTGCGTGCTGGTTGATAGAGTGAGCAGTCCAACAGGATATGTCGAACAGACACTGGAACCTGACAATGCTCACAGAGAGGGGCAGAGAGCCTCTCCATGAGATACCCGGGAGTAAGATGAGTGTGGCCGATGCGAAGACGGGAGAGAGTAGTCTCCCAACCTCGACATTGGTGCCAAGAAGAAGGCCAGAAACCTATAACCGGTTTAATAGAATGAAGTTTGTTATTCAGCAGGTCAGACCAGCGTTATTGCCAACGGGTGCGAAGGTGGGTAGCAATGACCGCAAAATAGTCCGTGTAAGGAACACCTCTATATAAAATTGGAAGGTCATGTACTGCTGACCGCGCAGCAGTGTCTGCCTGTTCATTGCCCTGTACGTCAACATGACCAGGGACCCAACAAAAAACAATATCTTTATGCTTGCTAAAGATACAGCGTAACCAAAGGTGGATACGAAGAACTAGGGGGTGAGGTGTATCAATTTTACGGATAGCCTGTAAAGCACTAAGGGAGTCTGAAACGACCACAAATGGTGACACAGGCATAGATGCAATACGGATAAGTGCCACAAGAATGGCATACAATTCAGCCGTAAATATGCTAGCCGAGGGTAATAGATGCCCTCGTACAACGCTGTCCGGAAACTCTGCTGCGAATCCGACGCCGTCAGATGACTTTGAACCATCGGTGTATACTGCGATGGCATGGGAATGAGAACGGAAGTGGTCTAGAAAGAAAGAGCGAGAAGCCGCCGTAGGTAGTTGGGCTTTCGCGCAAGGTAGAGGAATAGAACAGACACGGACAGTAGGAACTTCCCAAGGGGTAGGGAAAGGAGATGTCGCATGAACATACAGAGGTGGGAGCTGAAGGGAAGACAGGAGTGAATGTAGACGAAGAGAAAGGGACGAAGGAAGCAGGGCGACGAACAAATAAGAGCGCCTACTAACATCTGTAACAATCCTATACATGGAAGGATTGCGGAGGTCATGGGGCGAACAAAATAACGAATGCAATGTGCATCACGACGATCGGATAAGGATGGAATGTTCGCTTCTACATAGAGGCTCTCAACCGGGGAAGAACGAAATGCACCAAGGCATAAGCATAATCCCTGGTGATGGATGGGATTAAGGATGGAAAGAGTAGCAGGGAGGCCGCAGAATATATCTGGTCACCATAATCGAGTTTCGACAAAATTAGGGCTGAATGTAGGCGAAGGAGGGTTCTACGATCAGCCCCCCATGAAAGATGTGCGAGGGTTTTAAGAAGGTTCAGCCTGGTGTGACAAGTTGGCTTCAGAGAGGTAATGTGAGGTTTCCAGGACAACTGACGGTCGAACAGGAGGCCGAGAAACCTGACTATCACGTTCTGGGGTACGTGAGCCGTATAGGTACAATGGATGATCAGAGACCACTGAACGTCTAGTAAACGTAATTTGATGAGTTTTGCCACTAGAAAATTTAAATCCGTGAGTGGTGGCCCAATCAGAAACCCGGTTGATGGCATGCTGGAGGAAACT
>WNWK01052966.1:0-12017 GCA_009830355.1 Cherax destructor
TTAAATCTAATGAACGTAATAGTTTATGATTAATTACTAAATTCTTTCAGATCTTTTGTGAACTGTGTAACTTGGCTGGCTCAATTTTGAGTACTGCTTCCTGTAGTTATTAAACCAGAAATGTAAACATGGAAACTACTTCAAAGTGTTGTAGAAAGTTAACAACCTGAATTTAATACCTCTGAAATGTTTAATAGCGTGTAGACGAGGTGTTAAGCAAATGGTACATGGTGAGAGTTCCACGACTGTTTAGGTAAAGTCACAAGGAAAAACTTGATGTTCGAGCATTGAGTCACCAGCAGCAAGAGAAGGATTTGCCACGAGTCAAGACCAGAAGTAATGACATCACCTTAGAGGATTCCCATGAAACTGTTACTATCCTCTTTCCTAGATGATGACACTAACAAGCTACAGGATCACTTGAATAAGTTGATATTGTGGATCGGGAAGTGGCAGATGCAGTTCAGTGCTGACAAATGCAAGGTTCTAATCCTAGGAAAAGAAAATGACTATGATATTTAAGTGTTAAATTCTCCCAAAGATTAAAGTATCATAACCGTAGAAAAGACGTTAAAGTCTCTCCCGCCCTCGAAGATCACTCGCCTAACCTAAGTCTACATTAAACTTTTCTAACTTAACTTAAAATACCCTGGCCTACCCTAAATTAATCTAACCTAGCATGCACTAAGTTGGTAATAGAGCCTAACGCCAACTAAGATAATCTTTGTAACTTTACATAGTTTATGTAAGTTATCTTGAGATGAATTAAGTTTCTGTAATAATATTGGTAGAATTACCGACAATATGTTAAGTAAAAGGACACAAATGCAACTAATGTGACATTTTATTGTGGCAACGTTTCGCTCTCCAGGAGCTTTCTCAAGCCGTTACAAGCGATAATGGACATAGTGGGTTTATATATACTCTCAAAGTGAGGTGAAATACTAGTGGTGGTAGTAGTAGTGATATTAGTAGTAGTAGTAGTAATACAATAAGGTAGAACAATCAATATGCACATGAGTAAAAGGTGATAAAACAAATACTAGGGTAGTATAACAATAGGTTAGACAAATATTTCTGCTGGAGGTTGAAATATCGAAGGCCTCTAGGAGTGTTCCACATCTACGATGTGCTTGTGTTGAATTAGCAGGAGAGACTATGTGATGGTATGGTTAACTGTTTTCAGGAGGATTCTTGCTAAGACTTCAGAGATGGTGAAGCTGCCTTTGTTTTGTTTAATTGTGTTAGAAACAGAGATAAGTGCTGATTCAAGGCATTTGCGTCTACGGAAATTAGTTTCTTTGATTACTAGTCGGGCGTCTTTGAATTTCATGAGATGATTGTTGGAATTTCGGTGTTGTACGCAGGCGTTGTTCAGGTTATCGTTTCTGCATGCATTAATGTGTTCATTGATGCGTGTTTCGAGGTTCCTTGCTGTTTCTCCTACATAAATTCTGTCGCAGCCTCCACAGGGTATAGTGTAGACCCCTGCGTTGACTGGTTCATGGTGCTTGGATTTAGTCTTGGTTAGATCCTTAGACACAGTGACAGCAACTTCCAGAAGGGCTATATACAGGGCATCCTCACCGCAGCTTTATGTGAACCTTCTTCTACTAATCTTCCCAGGCGATATATCAATGCTCTGAAGGGCCTTGCTAACGACCCAAATATTATCGTCACCACCGCCGACAAAGGAGGTGGAGTCGTCATACTCAACACCAGTGAATACAACACCAAAATGATGGACCTTTTGAATGAACAATCCAGTTACGAACCCATCAACACACAACAGTGGGAAACACTCACTAAAGATTTCCTATATAAAACCAGACAAATACTGAAACGCACCAGTGAAGGAAAGAAACTTCTGTACTTGATACCCAGCAACCCTAAACCAGCACACATGTATGGCTTACCCAAGACCCATAAACATAATATTCCTCTCAGACCAATCACATCAGGTATAGGCAGTGCACCACACAAACTAGCCGGGTTCTTGCCAAACATCTTTCCTGCCTTCTGGGGACCATCAGCCCCGCTCATCTTAAACATTCAGGTGACCTTCTCAACCGCATCCGAAATCTCTCCATCGAAACAAGAAACTAAGCAGTTTGGACGTGACTTCCCTCTTCACTAAAGTACCTACCACACAAGCCATCGAGGTTCTACGACGTAAAGTCAATCAGGACCTTAACCTTCCTCTACCTCCCGGAATTTTGTTGACCTTATTGAACTCTGTGTTAATTTCAACTGTTTTTCTTTCAATAACAGGCTCTACAAACAAACATACGGCATGGGTATGGGGTCCCCCATCAGTGCCGTCTTAGCTAACTGTCATGGAACACCTAGAGGCTGAACACTTCGCCACATCATCCCCTCAAGCGTCACTTGGTTACGTTACGTAGACGACGTCCTCGTAATAACTCCCAAACGTTTTGATGTACGGAATCTTCAGGCAAGGCTCAACGCAGTTGAAACCGCGATCCAGTTTACACTAGAAGAAGAGTCCAATGACAAACTACCCTTTCTAGACGTCCTCATCCACAAAGTAGATAACAACCTAAGATTTCAAGTTTACCGGAAAACTACAAATAAAAAATGATCTCACACTTCTATTCAGTCAAGATACTAAGACCAAAAGAGGCATCATCATCGGATTCTTCCTAAGAGCTTACCGAATTTGTAGTCCTGAGTTTCTTGACGAGGAATGTACATACATTCACCAAACCTTCACTGAGTTACATTTTCCTTCCTTTTTCATCAAGGATTGCAAGAAAAGAGCTCTTCAGATCATTAATTCTCCACGCATCAACACCACTCCAAACAAAGTCATAATTCTTCCCAACAGCCAGGTTGCATCCAACATTTCTAAAGTATTTGCACAAGCTAACACTAGAGTCGCCATCGCTTCCAGTACTTCTATTAAGGATCTAACCAAGACTAAATCCAAGCCTCATGAACCAGTCAACGCAGGGGTCTACACTATACCCTGTGGAGGCTGCGACAGAATTTATGTAGGAGAAACAGCAAGGAACCTCGAAACACGCATCAATGAACACATTAATGCATGCAGAAACGATAATCTGAACAACGCCTGCGTACAACACCGAAATTCCAACAATCATTTCATGAAATTCAAAGACGCCCGACTAGTAATCAAAGAAACTAATTTCCGTAGACGCAAATGCCTTGAATCAGCACTTATCTCTGTTTCTAACACAATTAAACAAAACAAAGGCAGCTTCACCATCTCTGAAGTCTTAGCAAGAATCCTCCTGAAAACAGTAAACCCTACCATCACATAGTCTCTCCTGCTAATTCAACACAAGTACATCGTAGATGTGGAACACTCCTACAGGCCTTCGATATTTCAACCTCCAGCAGAAATATTTGTCTAACCTATTGTTATACTACCCTAGTATTTGTTTTATCACCTTTTACTCATGTGCATATTGATTGTTCTACCTTATTGTATTACTACTACTACTACTAATATCACTACTACTACCACCACTAGTATTTCACCTCACTTTGAGAGTATATATAAACCCACTATGTCCATTATCGCTTGTAACGGCTTGAGAAAGCTCCTGGAGAGCGAAACGTTGCCACAATAAAATGTCACATTAGTTGCATTTGTATCCTTGAATTAAGTTTCGTAGAGCTATAATATGGAAGGTCAAGCTATGCTAAAGTGAAGTAAGGCGCAAGGAGACTACGACATTCCAAGTAATGTTAAAGTTAATGGAAGCTGAGGTAGCTTAGGTCAGTTGTGGTATGTTAAAGCTGAGCTAGGTTAGGTTTTATGCTGTGTGACGCCATAACCTGACCAGGTCCTGAGGTCTGCTTCTAGTCTCTTCCTGGTGAATGGGGGGTACGTGGAAGGTCAGGTGGGGGGAGAAGGAACCCCTTCCCAACCACCCCACCATCAAGGTCATCACGCAGAAGAAGAAAAGGGGGAGAGGAGAAAAGTGGGACATAAGAAAGAGAAAGTTAGATAAAGAGAGCTAAGAGAAATGAAAGCAATCCAACGCAATTGTTGGGTCAGATATACGACAGAAATTAATAGACGAAACAGAATATAACCAAGTAAATAAGAACATGGGTAAATACGTCAAATCGGATTTGTGACATGTGGTTTTTGGGATTTATCATGTTGGAGTGTGAGCAGAGTAACATTTACGAAGAGAATCATAGAAATAAGTTAGCATGACTGAAGTCCTAGATCATACGAATTGTCACGTCCGCGCAGTTTGGCGAGAACACTATTGGATGGATGAATGAATGAGCTTGATTCCCCAAGTCACCCTACCTTAGTAGGAAACGGCCACTGCGGTAATACAAAAATAGAAGAGCACTATAGCAGGCCTGCTGGCCTATGCTTGACAAGCCCTCATTTACATATCTAACGTCTTTGTCAAGCTACACAACAAGTTCGTCGAAAAACTTGAAACTCAACTTAAACAGTGGAATTACACAAAATAAATAGACTATAAAGTGCTAAATTATATAAGAAATACTACAAGGATTACTATTCATATTATTATTACTATTATTTTAATTTGGAAGAGCTAAACACGTAGGTATCATACAATACATGGGAATGGGCGGTGTTCAGGTCTAAACCCGGGAAGAGAAGGGAAGCTTCAATTCCTTGGATTAGAGCTTTTCACCAGCATCAAGGCAATTTATCCCCCTTTAAAGGGACAAAATATGAAACAATTGTATAACAATTATAAAATTTACAAAATAAAAACTACCAAAGAGCACAAAGAATTAAGACATTATAATAAAACCCTTCAACAAACATAATGCTACATTGTTAACAGTATTTTTGACCAGTGATGAACAGGTAGGTGACCTGCATCCTTAATTAATATTTACGAGGTCAGATAAAAAGGATAGTTAATTTTAATGACCCAAGTGTAGTCGATAGACTTTAAAACCAATTAATAAACGATAGCACACATTGTTGTTAGGATTGTTTACATGTTAGCATTCATTCTAACATTTATAGAAAATATTAGGTACTACATTGGACATAAGTACTGAACGCTGACGGAGGGAGGTGTGAGTTATTGTTCCTCGTGAGTAAGATGAGGGTGGAGAATGTCTGGAGGCGAAAGGTTATGAGGTTTGGAGTTCAAGGGCGGCTTGAGTAAAAGAAATGGGGCAAATGGGTTTGTTGAGAGGATAGTAATGTTTGGAATGGGTAGTGGTCGGCAAGGAGTGAATTGGGATGAGAGCAAATAATGGGCGCTTACCAAGCAATAAAAGGGTGGATAGGAGAGGTGCTAGTTAATCAGTAACATTACTGGATGAGGTATTAGTTAATCAGTAACATTACTGGATGAGGTGCTAATGAATCAGAAACATTACTGGATGAGGTGCTAGTTAATCAGAAACATTACTGGATGAGGTGCTAGTTAATCAGAAAGATTACTGGATGAGGTGCTAATTAATCAGAAACATTACTGGATGAGGTGCTAGTTAATCAGTAACATTACTGGATGAGGTGCTAGTTAATCACAGCGTGAATCAGTGATGAGTGGGTAAAAAAAATTGGTCGTCGATCATGGGTGTAAATGTTAGTCATTAAGGTTAGGTGTTAAGGTTAGATATTAATGTTAGATGTTAAGGTTAGGTGTTAGGGTGTGGTGTTAAAGTTCGATGTCAAAGTTCGGTGTTCACGTTGAGGACCTATCTACTGTGAGTGTTCTTATGTGTCCAATCTTCCAAATTTCTAAACCTCAAGTACTTTTTTCAGGAATCAGACACATGCAGCACAAGACTAAGGCATTAAACACCGGCTTCCTGGTTGAGGGACTAATTACCTCACCTTTTACTGTCTGTTATGTACAATTCTGCAAGGCTGAGGGCCTAACTACCTCATCTACTGTATTCTGTGTATAGTTCTGCAAGACTGAGGGATTGATTACGTATTCTGTGTATAGTTCTGCAAGACTGAGGGATTGATTACGTATTCTGTGTATAGTTCTGCAAGACTGGATTGATTACATTCTTGATAGTTCTGCAAGACGGATTGATTACGTATTCTGTGTATAGTTCTGCAAGACTGAGGGATTGATTACGTATTCTGTGTATAGTTCTGCAAGACTGAGGGATTGATTACGTATTCTGTGTATAGTTCTGCAAGACTGAGGGATTGATTACGTATTCTGTGTATAGTTCTGCAAGACTGAGGGATTGATTACGTATTCTGTGTATAGTTCTGCAAGACTGAGGGATTGATTACGTAGTTCTAGTGTATAGTTCTGCAAGACTGAGGGATTGATTACGTATTCTGTGTATAGTTCTCAAGACTGGGTTGATTAACGGACTGGAGGGGTTGATGTACGTATTCTGTAGTATGGAGTTCTGCAAGACTGAGGGATTGATTACGTATTCTGTGTATAGTTCTGCAAGACTGAGGATTGATGTATCACTGGCATCTTAAACTGTCTCCGTACATCCTCTCGGTATTGAACAGAAAAAGTCACTGGTTGACGAAATGTCGCATATGTCTTTATATCTAATCTTGTTGAGATTTAATGCCATTATTTTAATGAAACGATAAATTTTATTCACTAAGAGCTGGGAAAAACAGCACGTAAACGCTGTATGTATGTATGTATGTATGTATGTATGTATGTATGTATGTATGTATGTATGTATGTATGTATGTATGTATGTATGTATGTATGTATGTATGATATATATATATATATATATATATATATATATATATATATATATATATATATATATATATATATATATATTTTTTATTAACACATCGGCCGATTCCCACCAAGGCAGGGTGGCCCGAAAAAGAAAAACTTTCATCATCATTCACTCCATCACTGTCTTGCCAGAAGGGTGCTTTACACTACAGTTATAAAACTGCAACATTTACACCCCTCCTTCAGAGTGCAGACACTGTACTTCCCATCTCCAGAACTCAAGTCCGGCCTGCCGGTTTCCTGAATCCCTTCATAAATGTTACTTTGCTCACTCCAACAGCGTCAAGTATTAAAAACCATTTGTCTCCATTCACTCCTATCAAATACGTTCACACATGCTTGCTGGAAGTCCAAGCCCCTCGCACACAAAACTTCCTTTACCCCCTCCCTCCAACCTTTCCTAGGCCGACCCCTACCCCGCCTTCCCTCCACTACAGATTTATACACTCTCGAAGTCACTCTGTCTCGTTCCATTCTCTCTACATGTCCAAACCACCTCAACAACCCCTCCTCAGCTCTCTGGACAATCGTTTTGGTAATCCGCACCTCCTCCTAATTTCCAAACTCCGAATTCTCTGCATTATATTCACACCACACATTGACCTCAGACATGACATCTCCACTGCCTCCAGCCTTCTCCTCGTTGCAACATTCATCACCCATGCTTCACACCCATATAAGAGCGTTGGTATAACTATACTCTCATACATTCCCTCTTTACTTCCATGGACAAGGTTCTTTGTCTCCACAGACTCCGAAGTGCTCCACTCACCCTTTTCCCCTCATCAATTCTATGATTCACCTCATCCTTCATAGACCCATCCCGACATGTCCACTCCCAAATATCTGAATACATTCACCTCCTCCATACTCTCCCCCTCCAATCTGATACCCAATCTTTCGTCACCTATTCTTTTGTTATCCTCATCACCTTACTCTTTCCTATATTCACTTTCAATTTTCTTCTTTTACACACCTACCAAATTCATCCACCAACCTCTGCAGCTTCTCTTCAGAATCTCCCAAAGCACAGTGTCATCAGCAAAAAGCAACTGTGACAACTCCCACTTTGTATTTGCTTCTTTATCTTTTAGCCCAACACCTCTTGCCAAGACCCTCGCATTCACTTCTCTTACAACCCCATCTATAAATATATTGAACAACCACGGTGACATCACACATCCTTGTCTAAGGCCCACTTTTACTGGGAAATAGTCCCTTCCCTCCTACACACTCTAACCTGAGCCTCACTATCCTCATAAAAACTCTTCACTGCTTTCAGTAACCTTCCTCCTATTCCATGCACCTGCAACATCTGCCACATTGCCCCCTATCCACCCTATCATACGCCTTTTCCAAATCCATAAATGCCACAAAACATCTTTACCCTTATCCAAATCTGTTCACCTATATGTTTCACTGTAAACACTTGGTCTCACACCCCCTACCTTTCCTAAAGCCCCTTGTTCATCTGCTATCCTGCTTTCTGTTTTACTCTTAATTCTTTCAATAATAACTCTACCATACACTTTACCAGGTACACTCAACAGACTTATTCCCCTATAATTTTTGCACTCTCTTTTGTCCCCTTTGCCTTTATACAAAGGAACAATACACGCTCTCTGCCAATCCTAGGTACCTTACCCTCTTCCATACATTTATTAAATAATAGCACCAACCACTCCAAAATTATATCCCCACCTGCTTTTAACATTTCTATCTTTATCCCATCAATCCCAGCTGCCTTACCCCTTTCATTCTACCCACTGCCTCACGAACTTCCCCTACACCACAACTGGCTCTTCCACACTCCTACAAGATGTTATTCCTCCTTGCCCTACACACGAAATCACAGCTTCCCTGTCTTCATCAACATTTAACAAATCCTCAAAATATTCTCTCCATCTTCCCGATACCTCTAACTCTCCATTTAGTAACTCTCCTCTCCTATTTTTAACTGTCAAATCCATTTGTTCTCTAGGCTTCCTCAACTTATTAATCTCATTCCAAAACTTTTCTTATTTTCAACAAAATTTGCTGATAACATCTCACCACTCTCTCATCTGCTCTCTTTTACATTGCTTCACCACTCTTTTAACCTCTCTTTTCTCTCCATATACTCTTCCCTCCTTGCATCACTTCTACTTTGTAAAAACCTCTCATATGCTAACTTTTTCTCCTTACTACTCTCTTTACATCATCATTCCACCAATCGCTCCTCTTCCTCCCACCCACTCGCCTGTAACCACAAACTTCTGCTGAACACTCTAACACTACATTTTTAAATCTACCCCATACATTTTCGACCCCATTGCCTACACTCTCACTAGCCCATCTATCCTCTAATAGTTGTTTATATCTTACCCTAACTGCCTCCTCTTTTAGTTTATAAACCTTCACCTCTCTTTTACTTTCTGATTCTATTTTCCTTGTATCCCATCTACCTTTTACTCCACTGTAGCTATAACTAAAAAGTGATCTGATATATCTGTAGCCCCTCTATAAACATGTACATCCTGAAGTCTACTCAACAGTCTTTTATCTACCAATACATAGTCCAACAAACTACTGTCATTACGCCCTACATCATATCTTGTATACTTATTTATCCTCTTTTTCTTAGTGTTACCCATAACTTCAAGCCTTTCTATACAAGAAGTTCAATCCAAGGGCTCCCATTATCATTTACACTGGCACCCCAAACTTACCTACTACACCCTCTCTGCATGTTTCTCCCACTTGCTTTGTAGGTCCCCTACCACAATTACTCTCTCATTTGGTTCAAAAGTTCCTATACATTCGCTTAACATCTCCCAAAATCTCTCTCTCTCCTCTACCTCCTCTCTTCTCCAGGTGCATACACTTAATATGACCCTTTTCGCATCCGACCCTTATTTTAATCCACATAATCATGAATTTACATTTATATTCCTCTTTTCCTTCCACAACTGATCCTTCAACATTATTGCCCCTTCCTTAGCTCTAACTCTCTCAGATACTCCTGACTTAATCCCATTTATTTCTCCCCACTGAAACTCTCCTACCCCTTCAGCTTTGTTTCGCTTAGGGCCAGGACATCAACTTCTTTTCATTCATAATATCGGCAATCATCTCTTTCTTATCATCACACTACATCCACGCACATTCAGACAACCCAATTTTATAAAGTTTTTCTTCTTCTCGTTTTTAGTAGATTTGTACAGAAGGGTTACTAGCCCATTGTTCCCATCTTAGTCGCCTCGCCCACGACATGACACGGAGAAAGATTCTTTTCCATGGACCTTCTGGGTCTTTGCAGATCCTTGATTCCAGTCATATTCCTGGGTATACTCCAGGACATGAGTCAGTCTATTCCTGGGTACACTCAGGTCATGAGTCAGTCATATTCCTGGGTACACTCCAGGTCATGAGTCAGTCATATTCCTGGGTACACTCAGGTCATGAGTCAGTCATATTCTGGGTCTACACTTAGATCATGATTCAGTCATATTCCTGGGTATGCTCAGGACATGAGTCAGTCATATTCCTGGGTACACTCAGGACATGAGTCAGTCATATTCCTAGGTACATTTAGTCATGGAAGTCAGTCATATTCCTGGGTACACTCAGGTCATTAGTCCTCATATTCCTGGTTACTCAGGTCATGAGTCAGTCATATTCCTGTTAACACTCAGGTCATGAGTCAGTCATATTCCTGGGTACCTCAGACCATGAGTCAGGTATTCCTGGGTACCTCAGGTCATGAGTCAGTCATATTCCTGGGTACACTGAGGCCATGATTCAGTCATATTCCTGGGTACACTGAGACCATGATTCAGTCATATTCCTAGCACTCCACACTGGTCACACTGGCCACACTGGTCACTGGCCACTGATTACACTGGTGACACTGGCCACTGGTCACACTGGTCACTGGTCACACTGGCCACACTGGTCACACTGGTCACTGTACAAGGTCACACTGGTCACTGGCCACAAGGTCACACTGGTCACACTGGTCACACAGCACACTGGTCACACCTGGCCACCTGGTCACACTGGCCACACTGGTCACTGACCACATGGCCACTGGTCACACTGGTGACATGGTCCACACACTGGCCACTTGTCACTGACCACACTTGTCACACTGGCCACAAGGTCACACACTGAGTAACTATTACACTGGGGTCACTGGCCACACTGGCCTGAGTCCACACTGGTCACATTGATTTTAGCTACACTGGTCACACTGGTCACACTGGCAGCACTGGCCACACTGGCACACTGGTCAATAGCGGTTGTTCCAAGCAGGTATTGTGACTTTTATTCTGTGTTGTTCTAGTGTTTATTTGCCTCCTCTCGGCCCCTCAAGGGAGGTTCCTTGACGCTGCTGAGGGCTCTTGATCTAAGTAATTGGATCTATGCTCCAGTTCCCTGAATTAAACTGAATACCTTCGTTTGCCTCACAGGCGCTTTCTTTAATCAACTGTGTCCAGCACCGGGGAGTCATTTCATATATAATTATTCTGCTGTTGAGTAAGATATGCTTCAAACTTGGCTTTATTTATTTGAAGAAACGCCGCCCGCGCTGCAGGCTTCCTCACTCGAATTTGGGTTAGATAAGTACTTGAGTGAAAAGGATTGCATTTGAGTGGGACTTTTGCACGTGAGTTAATAGGGCTATCAAAAATTTATTTCCCTGGGTAGTATTGAAAATGAGTCTGGCAAATATTTTTATGAGTGGGTTTGGGTTTGAGAAGAGGCCTGCTAGCATGGGCCAGTAGACCTGCTGCAGTGTTCATCACTTTCTTATGTTGGTAAGTTTAGGGTTGTTTGAGGTGATCCAACCCTCAATTTTGTGGAAAAATTATCACTATCTTAGCTTGAAGACTGATTAATTATCTTGTATATGCTGAGGACTATCTATCCTCTACTGTCTCCTGGAGTGATACTGTGTATTCAAGTGTTGAATCCTGCAGTGAGGGCCGAAACGTTTCCTCAGTGAATGCGCAGTCTTGCACGTGTCTTACTTATCAACAACGTATTGTTTAATATTAACAATACCATAATTATATTTACATTTATATACTTCTACACACACACACACACACACACACACGTCAAGAAATTAAGAGAAAGTGCAAAGGTTTGCAAGCAAGACTAGTCCATATATATATATATATATATATATATATATATTACCCTCCATATATTAACACTATATTAGCACTCATATATATATACTATATTACCACTCCATATATCAACACTATGTACCTCCATATATAAATT
>WNWK01052967.1:0-10000 GCA_009830355.1 Cherax destructor
CGTCACTTGTATAAACTAACTCTACGTCCTTGTACTAAACTAACTTCGTCACTTGTACTAAACTAACTCTACGTCACTTGTACTAAACTAACTCTACGTCACTTGTAGCTAAACTAACTTACGCACTTGTACTAAACTAACTCTACGTCCTTGTACTAAATAACTCTCGTCACTTGTACTAAACTAACTCTACGTCCTTGTACTAAACTAACTCACGTCACTTGTACTAAATTAACTCCGTCACTTGTACTAAACTAACTCTACGTCCACTTGTACTAAACTAACTCTACGTCACTTGTACTAAACTAACTCTACGTCACTTGTACTAAAACTCTACGTCACTTGTATAAACTAACTCTACGTCACTTGTACTAAACTAACTCTACGTCACTTGTACTAAACTAACTCTACGTCACTTGTACTAAACTAACTCTACGTCACTTGTACTAAACTAACTCTACGTCACTTGTACTAAACTAACTCTACGTCACTTGTACTAAACTAACTCTACGTCACTTGTACTAAACTAACTCTACGTCACTTGTACCAAGCAACAAGCACTAACTTTAGGTTGAGTCAAGATACGTGGTGCAGAACTGAGCTGAATTACTGAACAATAACGTATGAGACAGAAGGAAGTCGCTAAGTTACTTTGGTCAGATAAAACACTGCGCACCATGTTAGGTCCAGGAGCTGCATACAAAGCACCAGCGTCGGCACACACACACACACACACTCCTGATGGATCTGTGTACATCAAAGACAATGGGAATTGACAAGGTGTCACCATGGATTCTGGGAGAGGCAGTTGCGGCATTGTCTGACCACAACAAGTCAATGGGTTAACATCTGAGGCCCCGGAGTATACAACGTATTACCAGAAGATGTCAGAAACACTGCTGGAACCAAGTGTAGAAGTCTTCAAGAGGAAACTGGACAAGTATCTTCACCAGGTGCCAGATCAACCAGGCTGTGATGGGTGTGTGGGTCAGGGGGCCACCATCAGCAACAGCCTGATTGACCAGGCTCACACCAAACGAGCCTGGCCCATGGCCGGGCTCCGGGAGTAGAAAAATTCTCGAAACTTATCTAAGGTATATCAAAGATAAAGGTATAAGAGACAACGATCTGGAAACAGAGAATCTGGGACTTATATTTCAGAAAGGAGACGGACAGGAAGTGTTAAGTACAGAAAACTTTCTCTGACAAGTTTCTTGCTAAGTTTTGTGTGAATAATTATCGTGGGAGTGACGGAGGTGGAGAGAAATGGTTCCTTAAATAATAACAAGCAAATTCTTGTCTTACTAACTCGTAGGAGTTCTGTGACAAAGTAACAGATGTAAGACAGGAGACAGAAAGATGGGTGGACTATCCACCACATGCACATACCAGCCACCACATGCACATACCAGCCACCACATGCACATACCAGCCACCACATGCACATACCAGCCACCACATGCACATACCAGCCACCACATGCACATACCAGCCACCACATGCACATACCAGCCACCACATGCACATACCAGCCACCACATGCACATACTCAGCCACCAGCATACGCACAATGACTACCAGCCACCACATGCACATACCAGCCACCACATGCACATACCAGCCACCACATGCACATACCAGCCACCACATGCACATACCAGCCACCACATGCACATACCAGCCACCACATGCACATACCAGCCACCACATGCACATACCAGCCACCACATGCACATACCAGCCACCACATGCACATACCAGCCACCACATGCACATACCAGCCACCACATGCACATACCAGCCACCACATGCACATACCAGCCACCACATGCACATACCAGCCACCACATGCACATACCAGCCACCACATGCACATACCAGCCACCACATGCACATCCAGCCACCATGCATCACCACACATGCACATACCAGCCACCACATGCACATACCAGCCACACATGCACATACCAGCCACCACATGCACATACCAGCCACCACATGCACATACCAGCCACCACATGCACATACCAGCCACCACATGCACATACCAGCCACCACATGCACATACCAGCCACCACATGCACATACCAGCCAATACCACATGCACATACCAGCCACCACACCACATACACACTGCCTACGCCACACATGCACATACCAGCCACACATGCACATACCAGCCACCACATGCACATACCAGCCACCACATACCAGCCACACATGCACATACCAGCCACCACATGCACATACCAGCCACCACATGCACATACCAGCCACCACATGCACATACCAGCCACCACATGCACATACCAGCCACCACATGCACATACCAGCCACCACGCATGCATGCACATACCAGCCACCACATGCACATACCAGCCACTACATGAGCCACATACCCAGCCACCATGCACATACCGCCCCACATACCAACCAGCTAACACACTGCATCATACCAGCCACCATACCATGCACATACCAGCCACCACATGCACATACCAGCCACCACATGCACATCATCCAGCCACCACATGCACATCCATACCATGCACATACCAGCCACCACATGCAAACCAGCCACCACGTACCAGCCACCATGCACATACCACCACCACATGCACATACAGCCACCACATGCACATACCAGCCACCACATGCTACGACCATTACCAGCCACCACATGCACATACCAGCCACCCCACGCGCCAGCCAATACACAACATGTCTCAGCCCACATGGACACATAGATCACAGTACCAGCCACATGCACATACCAGCCACACATGCCATGCCAGCCCACATGACTGCACCACGCACATGCACATACCAGCCACTGCACCATCCAGCCACATGCTACATAGCACAGCTACCAGTGCACATACCATGACCCCCATGCACATGACCATCTCGCCACCATGCACATACCAGCCACCACCATTACCAGCCACCATGCCGCATGCAGCTGACCAGCACTGACATCTACCACATGCACTCCATGACCAGTGCTCATACCAGCCAGCACCACACTTGCACTCCAGTGACCGCACATGCACTATGATCGACAGCTACCAGCACCATGCATACCAGCCACCACTGCTAACCACCACATGTCCAGCCCCAGCGTCGGCACCAACTGTGACAGACACAAGATAAAAGCGATGGAGCGAGAATATATATAAAGAAATAAATGTATGTATTTGTTATTGTAGACGCAAGATTAGACATACCGGCGGTGCGGCAGACGCGACCTGCCGCTGTGCTTGTGGTAGTCAGGCAGCTGACAGTCTTCCGCTGTGACCTGCCGCTGTGCTTGTGGTAGTCAGGCAGCTGACAGTCTTCCGCTGTGACCTGCCGCTGTGCTTGTGGGATCAGCAGCTGACAGTCTTCCGCTGTGACCTGCCGCTGTGCTTGTGGTAGTCAGGCCTGACAGTCTTCGCTGTGACCTGCCGCTGTGCTTGTGGTAGTCAGCACTGACAGTCTTCCGCTGTGACCTGCCGCTGTGCTTGTGGTAGTCAGACTGACAGTCTTCCGCTGTGACCTGCCGCTGTGCTTGTGGTAGTCAGGCAGCTGACAGTCTTCCGTTGTGACCTGCCGCTGTGCTTGTGGTAGTCAGGCAGCTGACAGTCTTCCGCTGTGACCTGCCGCTGTGCTTGTGGTAGTCAGCGCTGACAGTCTTCCGCTGTGACCTGCCGCTGTGCTTGTGGTAGTCAGGCAGCTGACAGTCTTCCGCTGTGACCTGCCGCTGTGCTTGTGGTAGTCAGGCAGCTGACAGTCTTCCGCTGTGACCTGCCGCTGTGCTTGTGGTAGTCAGGCAGCTGACAGTCTTCCGCTGTGACCTGCCGCTGTGCTTGTGGTAGTCAGGCAGCTGACAGTCTTCCGCTGTGACCTGCCGCTGTGCTTGTGGTAGTCAGGCAGCTGACAGTCTTCCGCTGTGACCTGCCGCTGTGCTTGTGGTAGTCAGGCAGCTGACAGTCTTCCGCTGTGACCTGCCGCTGTGCTTGTGGTAGTCAGGCAGCTGACAGTCTTCCGCTGTGACCTGCCGCTGCGTGGATCACAGCTGACAGTCTTCCGCTGTACTGCGCTGTGCGTGTAGTCAGGCAGCTGACAGTCTTCCGCTGTGACCTGCCGCTGTGCTTGTGGTAGTCAGGCAACTGACAGTCTTCCGCTGTGACCTGCCGCTGTGCTTGTGGTAGTCAGGGAGCTGACAGTCTTCCGCTGTGACCTGCCGCTGTGCTTGTGGTAGTCAGGCAGCTGACAGTCTTCCGCTGTGACCTGCCGCTGCGCTTGTGGTAGTCAGACAGCTGACAGTCTTCCGCTGTGACCTGCCGCTGCGCTTGTGGTAATCAGGCAGCTGACAGTCTTCCGCTGTGACCTGCCGCTGTGATTGTGGTAGTCAGGCAGCTGACAGTCTTCCGCTGTGACCTGCCGCTGTGATTGTGGTAGTCAGGCAGCTGACAGTCTTCCGCTGTGATCTGCCGCTGCGCATGGAGAGGTCAAACAGTAGACAGTCTTCCGCTGTGACCTTCTACCTCTGATGCCCTCTCAGAGGACAAATATTGACAGAGAATAAGAATTCAGAAGATACCCATAAGACGCAACAGAGAATCCTTACCCACACTCTTCAGAAACAAAGCCAGCGGGGTGGCCCGGTGGCTAGAGCTCTCACTTCACACACAGAGGGCCAGGGTTCGATTCCCGGCGGGTAGAAACATTTCGATGTGTTTCCTTACACCTGTTGTCATGTTCACCTAGCAGCAAATAGGTACCTGGGTGTTAGTCGACTGGTGTGGGTCGCATCCTGGGGGACAAGATTGAGGACCCCAATGGAAATAAGACAGACAGTCCTCGATGATGCACTGACTTTCATGGGTTATTCTGGGTGGCTAACCCTCCGGGGTTAAAAATCCGAAGAAAATCTTATCTTATCTTATCTTAGCTTGTCCAGAGGGTAGTAAGAGACAGGAGACTCAGAGTGAGGTATTCAAATGAAGTTATCAGCAAATGTGGAGTCATGAAAGAAAGAATAGTCAATGAAAACCCTGATATTATAGCCATAATGGAGACAAAACTTTAAGGAATAATAACACATGTGTATTTCCAGAGGGCTAGCAAATAGTAAGAAAAGAAAGGTAAAACAGAGGAGGAGAAGGAGGCGTAGCATTGATGGTCAGATATCACTGGAGAGAAACTAATGGAAGCAGCGATGAAGAATTTACTGAGGCATGTGAAGCAGAGAAGTGTCAGGGCGATGAACCAGCACGACTCTACCTGGCTTTCACACCAAATGAATATATCATAGCTGAGATTACTTATGGAAAAGCGCTAGGTGGCAGAGATCATGTTGCGCTAAGCTTTTAGTACCCGGTAGAAGTGGGAAAAAAGAAAGAAATAGAGAAACCTAGAGGGAATTATAAAATGGATTATAAAACAAATTAAAACCACACAATAGAGCGAAAAACTAATGTAAAAGACCTGGGAGTGATCATGTCAGAGGATCTCATTTTCAAAGACCGTGACACTGTATCAATCACATCTGCTATAAAAATGACAGGATGGATAATGAGAACCTTCAAAACCAGGGATACCAAGCCCATGTTGACACTTTTCAGGTCGCTTGTTCTATCTAGGCTGGAATATTGCTGCACACTAACTGCACCTTTCAAGGCAGGTGAAATTGCTGACCTTGAAAATGTGCAGAGAACCTTCACCGCACACATAACTGCGATAAACCACCTCAATTACTGGGAACGCTTGAAGTTCCTAAACCTGTACTCCCTAGAACGCAGGCGGGAGAGATACATTATTATATACACTTGGAAAATCCTAGAGGAATTAATACCAAACTTGCACACGAGAGTCACTCCCTACGAAAGCAAAAGACTCGGCAGGCGATGTAACATCCCCCCAATGAAGAGCAGGGGTGCCACTAGCACGTTGAGAGACAACACAGTAAGTGTCAGGGGACCAAGACTGTTCAACTGCCTCCCAGCGTACATAAGGGGTATTACCAATAGTCCCCTGGCTATCTTCAAGCAGGCACTGGACAGGCACCTAAAGTCAGTACCTGACCAGCCAGGCTGTGGTTCGTACGTCGGTTTGCGTGCGGCCAAGAGTAACAGTCTGGTTGATCAGGCCCTGATCCACCAAGAGTCCTGGTCACAGACCGGGCCACGGGGGCGTTGACCCCCGGAACCCTCTCCAGGTATACTCCAAGTATACAACTGGAAATAGAGAAAGAAATAGAGGAACCAAGAGGGAATGGGACAATAGAAGGAACAATTTGATGGAACGAGAAACTTTCTAAGTACGATGGAAATGGAAACAGATGATAAAAGTGTCCAAGGATGGACGAAATAGAGTGAAAGAGACATGACGCTAAAGAAAAGAAAGCTCTATACCAAGCAGGAAGAGAATAAACGAGAAAAACAGAAAAAGCTTATGGTTCTATTAGGAATACGGAGGAGGTGCAAGAAAGCTTGCAAGAAATATAGAGAAAATCAAACTACAGTAAACCAGAAAAAAGGAGAGCCAGAGACGATTACCTGGAGTATACCTGGAGAGGGTTTCGGGGGTCAACGCCCCCGCGGCCCTGTGTGAGACCAGGCCTCGTGGTGGATCAGGGTCTGATCAACCAGGCTGTTACTACTGGCCGTACGTAAACCGACGTACGAACCACAGCCCGGCTGGTCAGGTACTGACTTTAGGTGCCTGTCCAGCGCCTTCTTGAAGACAGCCAGGGGTCTATTGGTAATCCCCCTTATTTATGCTGGGAGGCAGTTGAACAGTCTTGGGCCCCTGAGACTTACTGTGTTGTCTCTTATCGTCCTAGTGGCGCCCCTACTTCTCATTGAGGGAATGTTGCCGAGTCTTTTGCTTTCGTAGGGAGTGATTTTCGTGAACAAGTTTGGCGCTAATCCCTCTAGGATTTTCCAAGTGTATAATAATAATAATAATAATAATAATAATAATAATAATAATAATAATAAAAATAATAATAATAATAATAATAATAATAATAATAATAATAATAATAATAATAATAATAATAATAATTATAAAATAATAATAATAATAATAATAATAATAATAATAATAATAATATCTTTATTTACTACAAGTACATGTACAAGGTATACAGACCATAGTTGACATCAATGACATACTACTATATAGAAAGCCGCTGTTTTTTTACTCGTTCGTAAGTGGTTATCGTTCTACAGCCAGGTGTGCAGGCCACTAGGCTACGAATGTGTTCGTAATAGATTATAAAGTGAGCTTGATGTAACAAAAGCTAAGGTAGCAGATAACATTAGTGCTCAGAGAATGAACCTCTGTTTGACACAATAACAGTCATATACATACAACTACAGTGGTGCCTCGAGTTACGAGCTTAACTTGTTCCAGATGGCTATTGAAGTGCCGATACCCAACCAATTTATTCCCATAAGGAATTATGTAAATTAGATTAGTCCCTTTAGACCCCAAAAATGCACTTACAAAAGCACCTACAAAAATACACTTACATAATTGTTCCAGTTGGGAGCTGCTCGTAAGTAGAGGTGCCACTGTAATCTATCCAATCAGAACAGGTGCCAAAAAATTATAAAATGAAGGATTTATACTTTTTTCCAAAATAAAGTTACGATTTGCACTGGAGAAAAGACAATTACAATCAGTTGTGAAGTATATTTGTTACATTTGTTGATTATAAAAAAAATTAAAAGTAACTTCATTATATTTTTATTTATTTTGTAAAGCCAAGTACAAATCTAATAATAATCATGAAAGAAAAGCAAGATAAAGTTCCCCCGGGATGAACTACAGATTTCTGGAAGTCAAAACTACAAATGCTAGGCAAGT
Source organism: Cherax destructor (assembly GCA_009830355.1). Lineage (NCBI taxonomy): Eukaryota > Metazoa > Arthropoda > Malacostraca > Decapoda > Parastacidae > Cherax > Cherax destructor. Next base: position 7,861 of record WNWK01052967.1, read on the forward strand.
GCTGCTGCTCCAGCCTAGTGCCTGGGGCATGCTAGGCAAGTGCTGCTGTTCCAGCCTAGTGCCTGGGGCATGCTAGGCAAGTGCTGCTGCTCCAGCCTAGTGCCTGGGGCATGCTAGGCAAGTGCTGCTGTTCCAGCCTAGTGCCTGGGGCATGCTAGGCAAGTGCTGCTGCTCCAGCCTAGTGCCTGGGGCATGCTAGGCAAGTGCTGCTGTTCCAGCCTAGTGCCTGGGGCATGCTAGGCAAGTGCTGCTGTTCCAGCCTAGTGCCTGGGGCATGCTAGGCAAGTGCTGCTGTTCCAGTCCAGTGCCTGGGGCATGCCAGGCAAGTGCTGCTGTTCCAGTCCAGTGCCTGGGACATGCTAGGCAAGTGCTGCTGTTCCAATCCAATGCCTGGGGCATGCCAGGCAAGTGCTGCTGTTCCAGCCTAGTGCCTGGGGCATGCTAGGCAAGTGCTGCTGTTCCAGCCTAGTGCCTGGGGCATGCTAGGCAAGTGCTGCTGTTCCAGCCTAGTGCCTGGGGCATGCTAGGCAAGTGCTGCTGTTCTAGCCTAGTGCCTGGGGCATGCCAGGCAAGTGCTGCTGTTCCAGCCTAGTGCCTGGGGCATGCTAGGCAAGTGCTGCTGTTCCAGTCCAGTGCCTGGGGCATGCCAGGCAAGTGCTGCTGTTCCAGCCTAGTGCCTGGGGCATGCCAGGCAAGTGCTGCTGTTCCAGCCTAGTGCCTGGGGCATGCTAGGCAAGTGCTGCTGTTCCAGTCCAGTGCCTGGGGCATGCCAGGCAAGTGCTGCTGTTCCAGCCTAGTGCCTGGGGCATGCCAGGCAAGTGCTGCTGTTCCAGCCTAGTGCCTGGGGCATGCCAGGCAAGTGCTGCTGTTCCAGCCTAGTGCCTGGGGCATGCCAGGCAAGTGCTGCTGTTCCAGTCCAGTGCCTGGGGCATGCTAGGCAAGTGCTGCTGTTCCAGCCTAGTGCCTGGGGCATGCCAGGCAAGTGCTGCTGTTCCAGCCTAGTGCCTGGGGCATGCCAGGCAAGTGCTGCTGTTCCAGTCCAGTGCCTGGGGCATGCCAGGCAAGTGCTGCTGTTCCAGTCCAGTGCCTGGGGCATGCCAGGCAAGTGCTGCTGTTCCAGTCCAGTGTCTGGGGCATGCTAGGCAAGTGCTGCTGTTCCAGCCTAGTGCCTGGGGCATGCTAGGCAAGTGCTGCTGTTCCAGCCTAGTGCCTGGGGCATGCCAGGCAAGTGCTGCTGTTCCAGCCTAGTGCCTGGGGCATGCCAGGCAAGTGCTGCTGTTCCAGCCTAGTGCCTGAGGCATGCCAGGCAAGTGCTGCTGTTTCAGCCTAGTGCCTGGGGCATGCCAGGCAAGTGCTGCTGTTCCAGCCTAGTGCCTGGGGCATGCTAGGCAAGTGCTGCTGTTCCAGCCTAGTGCCTGGGGCATGCCAGGCAAGTGCTGCTGTTCCAGCCTAGTGCCTGGGGCATGCCAGGCAAGTGCTGCTGTTCCAGCCTAGTGCCTGGGGCATGCTAGGCAAGTGCTGCTGTTCCAGCCTAGTGCCTGGGGCATGCTAGGCAAGTGCTGCTGTTCCAGTCCAGTGCCTGGGGCATGCCAGGCAAGTGCTGCTGTTCCAGTCCAGTGCCTGGGGCATGCCAGGCAAGTGCTGCTGTTCCAGCCTAGTGCCTGGGGCATGCCAGGCAAGTGCTGCTGTTCCAGCCTAGTGCCTGGGGCATGCTAGGCAAGTGCTGCTGTTCCAGCCTAGTGCCTGGGGCATGCTAGGCAAGTGCTGCTGTTCCAGCCTAGTGCCTGGGGCATGCCAGGCAAGTGCTGCTGTTCCAGTCCAGTGCCTGGGGCATGCCAGGCAAGTGCTGCTGTTCCAGCCTAGTGCCTGGGGCATGCCAGGCAAGTGCTGCTGTTCCAGCCTAGTGCCTGGGGCATGCCAGGCAAGTGCTGCTGTTCCAGCCTAGTGCCTGGGGCATGCTAGGCAAGTGCTGCTGTTCCAGCCTAGTGCCTGGGGCATGCTAGGCAAGTGCTGCTGTTCCAGTCCAGTGCCTGGGGCATGCCAGGCAAGTGCTGCTGTTCCAGCCTAGTGCCTGGGGCATGCCAGGACAAGTGCTGCTGTTCCAGTCCAGTGCCTGGGGCATGCCAGGCAAGTGCTGCAG
>WNWK01052968.1:0-12016 GCA_009830355.1 Cherax destructor
CTCATGGAGAGGCTCCCTGCCCTCTCTGTGAGCATTGTCAGGTTCCAGTGTCTGTTCGACATATCCTGTTGGACTGCCCACTCTATCAAGGAGCACACAGAATTTACCTCCAATGACGTCTTCGCTCTGCGGCCCTTTCTTTACCTTCCCTTCTTGCAGATGGACCCTCCTTTAATCCTGACTCTCTTGTTGACTTTGTGACAGAAACTGACTTACTACACAAACTCTGAAGATTATACCTCTAGCACCTCCCTCAGTCCCTTCTACCTCGATCTCTTGCTACCCTCCACCCCTGCACTACCCACCGTCATCTTGCACTCCATACCCTACTAATCGTCCATCTCCCTCTTACAACTCACTCTCCCTGCATCCTACAATAACCTGCAGCGCTGTATAACCCCTGTGGTTTAGCGCTTCTATTTGATTATAATAATAATAATAATTTTGGGTCCCTGGTCATGTTGACATACAGGGCAATGAAGAGGCAGACACTGCTGTGCGGTCAGCAGTACATGACCTTCCAGTTTCATATAGAGGTGTTCCTTTCATGGACTATTTTGCGGTCATTGCTACCCACCTTCGCACCCGTTGGCAACAACACTTCATTCTATTAAACCGAGTATAGGTTTCTGGCCTTCTTCTTGTCACCAGTGTCAAGGTTGGGAGACTACACTCCCGTCTTCGCATCGGCCACACTCGTCTTACTCACGGGTATCTCATGGAGTGTCCCTGTTTGCAGATGATGTGAGGTTGATGAAAAGAATTCAATCGGACGAGGACCAGGAAGAACTACAAAGGGATCTGGACAGGCTGCAGGCCTTGTCCAGAAACTGGCTCCTGGAGTTCAACCCCACCAAGTGCAGAGTCATGAAGATTGGGGATGGTAAAGAAGACCGCAGATGGGGTACAGTCTAGGGGGCCAAAGACTAAAAACCCTACTCAAGGATAAGGATCTTGGGGTGAGTATAACACCGGGCACATCTCCTGAGGTGCACATCAACCAAATAACTGCTGCAGCATACGGGCGCCTGGCAAACCTAAGAATAGCATTCCGACATCTCAATAAGGAATCATTCAGGACCCTGTACACTGTGTATGTCAGGCCCATATTGAAGTATGCAGCACCAGTTTGGAACTCACACCTAGCCAAGCACGTAAGGAAATTAGAGAAAGTGCAAAGATTTGCAATAAGACTGAGTCCAGAGCTAAGGGGAATGTCCTACGAGGAGAGGTTAAGGGAAATCGACCTGATGTCACTGGAGGACAGGAGAGATGGGGGGGATATGATAACGACATATAAAATACGGAGAGGAATCAACAAGGTGGATAGAGTCAGGATGTTCCAGAGATGGGACACAGCAACAAGGGGTCACAGTTGAATGTTGAAGACTCAGATGAATCACAGGGATGTTAGGAATTATTGCTTCAGTCACAGAGTTGTTAGGAAGTGGAATAGTCTGGGAAGCGATGTAGTGGAGGCAGGATCCATACATAGCTTTAAGAAGAGGTATGATAAAGCTCATGGAGCAGGAAGAGTGACCTACTAGCAGCCAGTGAAGAGGTGAGGCCAGGAGCTGTGAATCGACTCCTGCAACCACACACACACACGCACGCACACCTTCCTGAATGAGAAGGATAGTTCTGAGCATTTCACCTGAGACACTTCAACCGTATAACCGCTGCAGCAAACGAGAGACTCACCAATTTAAGGGTATCTTTCATCCACAAGGAGGCATTCACTACCCTTTAAACGGCACATGTCAAACCAATCTTGGAGTGTGCAGCGACAGTAAGGAACAATCATCTGATAAGTATGTCAGCAAGAAAAAGTGCAAAGATTTGCAACGAAAATAGTCCCAGAGCTGAGGAAAGGCTTGAGGTAAACCTAACGACACTGGAGGAGAAGACCTTAGGTGACATAATTACAATGTACAAAATACTAAAAGAAATTGACAAGAGTGGACAGGGAGAGTGTTTAAGAGACAAGGCTCATGTACAAGAGGTCACAGCTGAATGTTAAAAGTATAGCGGAGTTATATGGAAGTTAGGAAATACTTCTTTAGCCTTCGAGTGGTCAGAAAGTGGAACAACCCAGAAAGCTAAGTGGTAGAAGCAGAATCCATACATAGATTATGATAGGACTCACGCATGCAGGAGTGACACCAGTAGCGGTCAGCAGAGAAATGGGAACAGGAGCGGTGGAGAAAGTCATCTCCAAAACGTCTAACGGCTCGCGGGGGGCATCGACCCCCTTTAGCTGGGATTTGAGAACTATTTCACCCTTTCTTTTTCAATAAGGTCACAAACGCTAGAACAGGCTAAAGGGCGTCTTTGGCTTGCCATTAGCAGGATGGGGAGGATCACATTTCTTGCAACATTGCAGCCTATCTACGCAGTTTTAAATTAGAGCGAGATTACATGTAGATAGGACATGGTCATCAACACATTCCAGTCGAGCAGTGGACGCCAGTACTTTCCCACACGTTCAAACAAGCCCTGCGATAATATTCATACATACGTTTGCCCTAGGAATACCTTTTATGTAAAGACATCTTAAAAATATGTATACTTAAGCTCTAGGTGTGTTCAGTTAGCTAGTATGTATCAATTAATGTGGGATCCGTCAGGACAAGAGAAATCAGTCACATGACACATTTACGTAGTGTTAGCCAGGACCCATGTCTTACAGACATTATGTCAGCATTATTTCGCCCATACAAGGGACCTGCACGACAGTAAGAGCATTCTAGTGCTAGACTTCTAGTCAACGAGTGCATGTGAATAAGATCCCGCGGCAGCTACTTCCGATCACAAGTGCAGAATCATAACTCAGTGGTCAAATCTCGCGTCTCCATGTACTTCATTCAATCCTGGGGGAGAACTGGGGCAAAGATGGTGTCAAAACTATCGTAGTTGTCTTTGCAAAGTGAAGTGTTGTTAAAATTGTCCCTACCGTGGACATTATCCACGGATATAGTTCACAAGTTGAACTCATGAATAAGTGATGGTAGTTGAATGACATGAAACAATTCGTATCACCCGGCGTGTTGAATTTAGGGAACAGACACACTAGTGTTCAAAGAGCATTCCTGTGTGACAAAACGTCTCAACGTCATTCAAAGGAAGACCAGATATCCTCCAATCAAGCCATCATTCCCGGCGTTACAACAATGGGGTGCGACACACATACCCCCCCGGTAAGTTATCACACCCTTTTATTTAACTATTCTGCTGCAGCAGAAGGGTATATGGGATTAGATAGCACTCGCCATTTAGACGCTGTTATTCACAGGTGATTGCTCAAAACCAGGTAAAAAATCGTCCACAACTTTCCCGGTTACAAACATGAAACAGTGACATAAGTAAGTCTTCAGGTTTGTGCTAACTCTGGTTGTATCGCCCCTTCACAGCCCCATGGGACACAGATAATAAACATACACACACATACATACATACATACATACATACATACACACACACACATACACACACACACACACACACATACACACACACACACACACATACACACATACACACACACACACACACACACATACACACACACACATACACAGTCGAGGATCAGGCAGGACTACAGAGAGACATGGACAGGCTACAAGCCTGGTCCAGTAACTGGCTCCTTGAATTTAACCCTGCCAAATGTAGTCATGAAGATCAGGGAAGGGCAAAGAAGACTGCAGACAGAGTATAGTCTAGGTGGCCAAAGACTGCAAAGCTCACTCAAGGAAAAAGATCTTGGGGTGAGTATAATACCGAGCACATCTCCTGAGGAACACATCAATCAGATAACTGCTGCAGCATACGGACGGCTGGCAAACCTAAGAATAGCGTTCCAATACCTCACTAAGGAATCATTCAAGACTCTGTACACCATATACGTCAGGTCCATACTGGAGTATGCAGCACCAGTTTGGAACCCACACCTGGTCAAGCACGTCAAGAAATTAGAGAAAGTGCAAAGGTTTGCAACAAGACTAGTCCCAGAGCTAAGGGATTGTCCTACGAAGAAAGGTTAAGGGAAATCAGCCTGACGACACTAGAGGACAGGAGGGTTAAGGAAGACATGATAACGACATATAAAATACTGCGAGGAATAGATAAGGTGGACAGAGACAAGATGTTCCAGAGAGGGGAAGTTGAAGACTCCTATGAGTCAAAGAGATGTTAGGAAGTATTTCTTCAGTCATAGAGTTGTCAGGAAGTGGAATAGCCTAGAAAGCGACATAGTGGAGGCAGGAACCATACATAGTTTTAAGACGAGGTTTGATAAAGCTCATGGAGGAGGGAGAGAGAGGACCTAGTAGCAATCAGTGAAGAGGCGGGGCCAGGAGCTATGACTCGACCCCTGCAACCACAAATAGGTGAGTACACACACACACACACACACACACATACACACACACACACACATACACACACATACACACACACACATACACACATACACACATACACACACACATACACACACACACACACACACATACACACACACACGGGGCCAGGAGCTGAGTTTCGACCCCTGCAACCACAATTAGGTGAGTACACACACACATACATACATACACACGCACACACACACATACACACTGTGCCTAGGACAAATTGGTAACTAACACACACACTGGAAGACCAAGCGTGTATAACAGGAAGGGCACTGAAATGGATCAGGGAATACCTGACAGGGAGGCAACAACGGGTCATAGTGCGTGATGAGGTATCACAGTGGGTGCCTGTGACGAGCTGGGTCCCGCAGGGGTCAGTCCTAGGACCAGTACTATTCTTGGTATATGTGAATGACATGACGGACGGGATAGACTCAGAAGTGTCTCTGTTTGCAGATGATGTGAAATTAATGAGGATAATCAAATCGGAAGAGGACCAAGCAGGACTTCAAAGAGACCTGGACAAGCTGGACATCTGGTCTAGCAACTGGCTTCTCGAATTTAATCCCACCAAGTGCAAAGTCATGAAGATCGGGGAAGGACAAAGAAGACTGCTGACAGAGTACAGGCTAGGTGGACAAAGGCCACAAACCTCGTTAAAGGAGAAAGACCTTGGAGTGAGTATAACACCAAGCACGTCTCCGTTCCTTAACCTTTACCTTAACAAGGAATCGTTCAAGACACTGTACACCGTGTACATCAGGCCCATACTAGAGTATGCAGCACCAGTCTGGAACCCACACCTGGTCAAGCACGTCAAGAAATTAGAGAAAGTGCAAAGGTTTGCAACAAGGTTAGTTCCACAGCTCAGGGGACTGTCCTACGAAGAAAGGTTGAGGGAAATAGGGCTAACAACACTGGAGGACAGAAGGGTTAGAGGAGACATGATAACGACATACAAAATACTGTGGGGAATCGACAAGGTAGATAGTGACAGGATGTTCCAGAGAGGGAACACAGAAACAAGGGGCACAATTGGAAGCTGAAGACTTAGATGAGTCAAAGGGATGTTAGGAAGCATTTCTTCAGCCATAGAGTAGTCAGGAAGTGGAATAGTCTAGAAAACGATGTAGTGGAGTCAGGAACCATACATAGTTTTAAGATGAGGTATGATAAAGCTCATGGAGCAGGGAGAGAAGAGTCCTAGTAGCGGACAGTGAAGAGGCGGTGCCAGGAGCTGAGTCTCGACCCCTGCAACCACAATTAGGTGAGTATACACACACTGGGACAGGCTGCAGGCCTGATCCAGCAACTGGCTCCTGGAGTTCAACACCACCAAGTGCAAAGTCATGAAAATTGGGAAAGGGCAAATAAGACCACAGACGGAGGCCAGAGACTACAAACCTCACTCAAGAAAAAGGGTCTTGGGGTGAGTATAACACTGGGCACATCATCTGAGGCGCACATCAACCATATAACTGCTGCAGCATATGGGCGCCTGGCAAAACTAAGAACAGCATTCTGACATCTTAATAAGGAATTGTTCAGGACTCTGTACACTGTGTACGTTAGACCTATATTGGAGTATGCGGCACCAGTTTGGAACCCACACCTAGCCAAGCACATAAGGAAACTAGACAAAATGCAAAGGTTTGCAACAAGACTAGTCCCGGAGCTAAGGGTCATGTCCTATGAGGAGAGGTTAAGGGAAATCGACCTGACAACACTGGCGGACAGGAGAGATAGGGGGGATATGATAACGACATATAAAATACTGAGAGGAATCGACAAGGTGGACAAAGGATGTTCCAGAGATGGGACACAGCAACAAGGGGTCACAGTTGGAAGTTGAATCACAGGGATGTTAGGAAGAGTTGTCAGGAAGTGGAATAGTCTGGGAAGTGATTTAGTGGAGGGAGGATGCATACATAGCTTTAAGATGAGGTATGATAAATTTCATGGAGCAGGAAGAGTGACCTAGTAGCGACCAGTGAAGAGACGGGGCAAGGAGCTGTGAATCGACCCCTGCAACCACAACTAGGTGAGTACAACTAGATGAGTACACCCTCGTGTGCACATGCACATGCGCACGCACACATACAGGAATAGCAGGATAAGCACTGCAACGGATCAGGAATACCTGGCAGGAAGGAAATGAGGTGTCGGAGTGGGCACACATGTAGCATAGCCTAACTCCATGCCTGTTTCCCATAGCTCTTGCTAATGTAACTGTCTTCATAGGCCTGTGCTGCCGCCTGGTGAGGCTCTCTGGACTTACCAGGATCTCATGTGAGAATGATCCAACAGCTTGGATCGTCTTCACATACACAGCAGACAGCCTATGAGCAAGTAGTCTCGCACTCTCCTGCCAGGCTGGGGCTTGGTAAGGCAGCCTAGAACAACTGTACTCAATAGAACCCAAATAAACCTATGGCATACATCCAAAATGTCAGTTACCAAACACCAGACAGGCAATAAACTTATCGTTATAAATGGTGGCATGCGGTGTTTGCACCAGTTGTTTTACCCAGAGGGAAGATTATTATTATAATCATAGAGTGCTGAACCCGTAGGATTATACAGTGCCTGTGGGGGATGGAAGGTATTCAGGCTTAATTCAGGGAACTGGAGCACAGATCCAATTCCCTAAATCAAGAACCCCTCACCAGCGTCAAGGAACCTCCCTTGAGGGGAGGGAAGATGAAGTTGATGTCACTACCTACTTCATCAACTCATACAACCAGCATTCATCTCTCAACAAGTTATCCTGATGTGGTGTCTGCAACGCTCATCATCCAGACACAGGTACAACCAGGATTCAAGCTCAAATTCGCTTAATTTCCTTGAGAAATCTTAGTGGCATCAACTGGGTCCCACAGCATCCCATGCTGTTTCTAAGTCACTTGTTCAGCATCACCTGTATGTTGTTGATGTTGTTTCAGCTCAGCATGGATATTTCAGCACTAAAGAAGCGAGTTTTATTGTTTTTGAGTCCATGGTGGTCGAGTCCACGCTTCACCTACGCCATTATGCTTCCACCACCATCTCCAACACCACTACTACATGGATCAATAATCTGTGTAGATCACGCCACGTGGATCACAAAGCTGCATGGGTTAATACGCCACTTGAATCACCAACCCTCATGGATCAGCAAACCAAGTGATGTCCTAGCCATATGTCCGTATGTCCAAGCCACATGTTTAAGCTACTGAAGTGAGTTTTGGTGTGTTTTCCTGTGTGTTACTGCCCTCAGTGCAATATTATTATTGCAATCATAACCATGACCTTTCTTTTAAGGAAGATAACAAAACAAAGATCACAACAGCCAGGAAGATGACGGGGTGGGTATTGAGAACTTTCAAAACAAGGGAAATAATGCCGATGATGACACTCTTCAAATCGCTAGTGCTCCCTCATTTAGAATATTGCTCAGTGTTGACGGCCCCGTTTAAAGCAGGTGAAATATCAGAGCTGGAACAAATACAGAGATCGTTTACGGCTCACATTGAACCAATAAAGCACCTAAACTACTGGGAATGCCTTCAAGTCTTGAACATGTACTAATTGGAGCGGAGAAGAGAGACATGATAATATATACCTGGAAAGTACTCGAGGGCCTGGTCCCAAATCTGCACACTGCCATAACATACTGGCGTGAGATATATGGGAGGAAGTGTAAAATAAACCCAGTGAGGAGCAGGGGTGTGGTGGGGACAATAAGGGAACACTGTATCAACATCCGGGGTCCCAGAGTATTCAACATCTTATCAGAAGATATCCAAAACACGGCTGGAACAAGTGTAGAAGCCTTCAATAGGAAATTGGACAAGTATCTTCACCAGGTGCCACATCAACCAGGCTGTGATGGATATGGGGCAGGGGGCCTCCAGCAGCAACAGCCTGGTTGACTAGTCTAGCACCAGACGAGCTTGGCCCATGGCCGGGCTCCGAGAGTAGTTAAACTCTCGAAAACTCTTCAAAGGTATAAGGTGAGGTGAAGTAGTGACACTAGCCTGCTAGCTTCTCACATAATGATAGGCATGGGTCCATCTGCCAACCACGGACTCACCAACCCACCCAACCCAACACAACATCAGTAATTATAGGCAGTCAAAACATTTGCAGATTCTATGCAAAAGGTATGTGCCTATATGGCAGAGCTTGCTGGAATAAACACACCAGAAAATGTGCCAATATGTTAAGGAAAGGAAAGTGACGTTTCAACAAAGAGTGCAGATACTTCCATCCAGTAATGTGTCAAGCTTCAACACAGTCCAGAGAATGTTATGACCTGAGCTGCCCAGACCACCATATAAAGGGAACAGTACGATACAGAGAAAGCAGGGAAAGGGAAAATGAACAGCAATCTTTTTTAGATATAAAGAGAAACAACCAGATCAAAGAAAGAGACAAAAGGGGGAAATGGTACAGAGGGACACATGGGCAGCACAGTGGGACATGCCAAGACAGGCACCAGCTCATCAGGGCCTTATGAACAATCAAAGTCAGTACTGGAGAAACCAGGGGTATGGGCACCAGGGGCCATACCAGGTAGGACATCACCAGTGGTACTGTCACTGTAAGCTCAGTGAGAGTTCATAGGGTATAACCGTTTCTGCTCTCGTGACCAACCGATGCAACTGTTAGCCCAGTGTCAAAGGTCATTAATTTGAACGCTATGAGCCCTGCTCGGGGCAGTGCCTCTGTTACCATCGAGACACCGAGTAGTGATAGACCAGGCTTACGGCTCTGAGAATTCCACCCTATCTGTTCGATCTCAATATACCAAGTTACCATCCCAAACTCGTCTTTTCATTACCCAATCTACGAAAGAACCTTCCACACAACAAATGGTGACAGCTTGTGGGCGCAGATTTTGTGTAAATTGAGCAGATTTGAGAGAAGAAGCAGCCGGTGTGAGTGAGTGCCGCTGCAGGCGTCAATATCAACCTTCAGCCAGCGACTCACCTTCCCTTACCCGGTGACGTCATCATCCAAGACTCTTCTGAAGCAGTGTCTCCAGTCTTCTGGCTTCTAATTGCAAGTAAACCTCTGAAGAGTTGATCTGGGTTTTGCAATTAAGCCAAAAAGTAAGCCAGTTTATGGGAAAGAGCCTAAGCCAGCCTACAGTCATCCAGTGTCTCCTGCCATCCATCCAATTCTTCACTGCTGTGTGCAAGTAACAGCATTCAGGTCCACCAGTCCAGAGGGCTTAAGCCAGCTTTTTCAGGAAAGCCAGATATACAAGTAAGCCAGTTCAGTAAAGCCAGTTCCGTGAAGTATTGTCTCCAATCGCCCTGTGCTACAAGTTGGACGCTTGTCAGAGTGATATTCACCATTCCTGTGGCTTATTGTACAAAAAGCCACCTGGGTTAGTAGGCGTTCCCACTGCTGTGAGAATTAGTGTACTGGCCAAACGCCGTGACGTCATCTCAGCGTCTCAGGGCGGGTGTCCCAGGGAGTCGAGCAGCGTGACGTCATCCCATGCTCACCGCTCACTCTGGAGTGTAAACAACCACCCTCACACCACCTCTACCAGCCAATACTTTGTGGTATTTTCTACCCTATCTTGGGTACCAGCAGTATTGTTTCCAGCTCACATAGCAAGTCGAGAGTGTCTTCCTTCATCCCAGAGCGCCAACGTAAAAGCTTACTGTGTGAGTTTCTCGTGTAAGTGCATTTCTCCAAGATCATCAACAGTAACCACCAGCCAGCGTCCAGGAAAATATTCTCCCTCTACCTATATTCGCCATTTATTCATCATGAGAGACACTATTCTGTTATAGACATTCGTGTGTGTGTGAGACATTTCTGCAGTGAATTGTCTTAGTGACATTTAAAGACTTGTGTTTTCAGTGTTCTTGCAATTTCATTTAAATTCTCTTTCATTTACTCGAAGTCATGTCTCAAGTAAAGTCAAGTAGTACTAATGTGTTTGCTGCCAGTCAAGGCAATGATGCTCAAGTAAATTCATGCGATAATACTGTGTGTGCTACTATTCAGAGTTATAATAATAATGAGTCAGTAAACAGTCCTCATAGTCCCTTAATGACTGAAAGACAGTCTCTAGCCTTTGAGCAATGTGTTTGTTCTCTAATCTTGTATCGGAGAGTTGCCAGAGTGATGCGGAATGCGTTGCCGAGCGGTCAAGACACTAGTATTGCTGTCACTCCTGTCTGGAATTCAGCCCCTACAATATCTTGCATGCAAGATGGCGTTCAGATGCCTAGGCCTCTTTAAGGGGGCTCCTTGGCGTGGTAAAGAGGCTATCGGTCTGAGGAATTGGACCTTTTGGTCTTCTTCCCAGACCGAACCCTAATACCCCCAATCCCCTCCCTTTTCCCATCTCCCCCATCCTCCCTTTTCCCTTTCCTCCTCCTCCTCCTCATCCCTCCCTTATTTCCTTCCCAGTTTTACCCTGGGAGCTTCTCTCCTCAGGCATTCTAGTTCCTAGGTAGGGGGAAGGGTATCGTAGTCCATCCCATTCCGTTGAGGTCCTTGGCGGTGGTGTAGTTTGCTGGAATCTGGATCGCCTGGGGATGTCCCATCCTCTCCGGTCACCCGGGGGTGGCTTTGGTATCTTTCGGGCGACGGGTGTATCTCTGGAGGCCACCTTTTGTTCCGGGTGGTGGAAGGCGGTATGCTTTGGCGGATATCCGCCGCCCTCTCTTTTGTCCGCCGAGATGGCTCGGTGGATGTGGTTGCTATCCGGATTGCTGGTTTACTGGCGTGAAGGGTGGGTATGGCACGGGTTCCATGCAGCATCTGCACTACTTGCGGTGTTGAGGTCCTCTTGGGCACGGAGGGGATTTGCGCTCCTTTCATTCCTCCAGGACCTATTCCTCCACGTTCCCCTTTTTTTATTCTTTTTTTATTTTTCTTTTCTTCTTTCTTTTTTTTTTTTAAAAATAAAAAGAAAAAGTAACCCAACCATAGCTGACCCAATCCATGAACCCACTACCCCGGGCCCTTCCTGATACGCACCCAGTACTGCCCTGCCTCGTTAACGGATGACTCTTTGGGCACCTCTCATGCCCCTGTACCTCTTGCTGGTGCTGGTTCGTCACCCTTCAGGTACCAGGGTCCCGACTGGCCCTTCGATCGTCTGACCTTAGCTCTTCTCTGACCTTGATTCCGGCTTCTCCCTCGACGGTGCGGCAATTTCGAATCTCGCCGTCTCCCCTCGGACCACCCCGGTCCCACACAAAACGACCAAGACCCACACATGACGATTGACACTCCCTTCTGTTCATCGCAGAAACGACCAGCTCGTCCCACTCCCCTTAAACTCTCTGTTTCAAACTACTCAATGGACAAAGTTTTTACTCTTCGTCCAACTTCTCCTAATACCTATCTTTCAGACCATAGTATTGGAAGGCTCTACTACGCCATGTGGTCAAAACATCTCATTTCACGTCTCAAGAGCGGCACTGCATCATCACGGTCCAGAATGCTGGCCAAGCTCGTGATCTTTCTCTCTTACGACCATTGACAATACACCTGTTACTATTGACAAGCACCATTCCCTCAATTCTTGTTGTGGTTCTGTCATTTTGCCCCACACCATTGTCCAACGGAATTTCCAGACGTGGTGATGACATTTT
>WNWK01052969.1:0-12016 GCA_009830355.1 Cherax destructor
TGTAGTGTGGACCTGGAGAGTGTGTGGGACCTGGAGGTGTAGTGTGGACCGGTGAGGTAGTGTGGACCTGGTGAGACTGTAGTCACACAATGTTTTTAACTATCACATAAGAACATAAGAACATAAGAATGGAGGAACACTGCAGAAGGCCTACTGTCCCATACAAGGCAGGTCCATATCAAAACCACCACTACCTAAGAATTTTTTCCCCTTACTCACGACACCAATCAAACCCAGCCCCCCCCACTCATATATTTGTCCAATCTTTTTTTAAAGCCACCCAAGGTCCTAGCCTCTATCACGTACTCGGAGTTGTTCCACGCATCTACAACTCTGTTCGAAAACCAGTACTTGCCTATGTCCTTTCTAAATCTAAATTTATCCAATTTTAATCCGTTATTTCTGGTTCTTACTTGGTTCGATATCCTCAGTATTTTATTAATATCTCCTTTGTTTATGCCCATCATCCACTTGTACACATCGATGTATCTCCCCTCATTCTACGTCTCTCAGAGGTGGAGATTCAACACTCTAAGTCTATCTTCATACGGAGATTTCTTATACTGTAAATCATTTTAGTCATTCTTCTTTGTATGTTCCCCAATGAATCTATATCCATCCTGTAGTAAGGAGACCAAAACTGAGCTGCATACACTACTTTTAAGATTGTAAATGCAGCATTCTCCACCTGACTCAACATTCACCACCTGACCCAGCATTCTCCACCTGACTATACCCTATATATTCATGTTACTCATTTTCCAGGTAGATCTGTCTGTGACTCGATAAAGCCCACTGCGTGGGCGAAACGTTGTCAATAAAGGATCACATTATACTGCTTATGTGTTTATTTTTCCACTGTAGTGTGGACCTGGTAGTGTAGTGTGGACCTGGAGAGAGTGTAGTGTGGACGTGGTGAGTGTAGTGTGGACCTGGTGATGTAGTGTGGACCTGGTGAGTGTAGTGTGGACCTGGAGAGTGTAGTGTGGACCTGGAGAGTGTAGTATGGACCTGGTGAGAGTGTAGTGTGGACTTGGTGAGGTGAGAACACTGGTGATCGTCCCCACAATCTGGCTACAGTTCTTTATGTTTAGTCACTTTGAAGTATGTGTCTCCCCGTGCAGAGATCTTGACCCAGGATTTGAGTTTCTCTCCTCGTCCTTCTTTCAATCTGATTCCTCCTATTCATTGGGTGTTTTATACCCCTTACTCATTTACTTATCAACACACTTCATAATAATTTTCCCCCGCTAATTAACATAAACAATGATTTGTGCCACCACATCTCATATAACAATTCACAAATCAACAAAACATGGATAGTTGATGTTGAAATTATGGCTGGTTAATGTTGAATATTGTTTTTTTTTCTATAAAAAATCATATACATCTCGAAACTCAGTATCACAAACACGGTGTAGTATTTCCTGAGTACCTGGTCGTAATGAAATCCCAAAATTGAGCAATCAGAACTCAGTAACAGTATATGACTTTTTCCTTCAACAAATAATAACAAGCTGGTATTTACAATTATTTACAATATGTACAATAAGTACAGTGATATTTAACAGGTGTACAACACGGTGAACAAAGAGGCAAAAGGCAAAAGCCAGAGAATGCACCATGACGACCAGCAGCCCCAGACAAGTCTGTCAATTCACATGTCACATATGAATCCACTGCTTCACATCTTTGGTGGGTTATTTTGATTGGCTTGTGAACGGAGATATTGATATAATGACAGGGCCCCGTTTATCTTAATACAGCACCTGGTTCGCTGGTTGGAGGTAGCCTTAGGGGTGTGACATGCTGAAAAACATGTAACATACTTCTAGCATGCCACACTCAGTGTGCTTTCCTCTGTGTTTATAATCACTGTTAATTTTTCTAGCCTTTACTTTCCACTTGACATGGGGGAAGCAGCTTAGAACCCTTTTTCCCTGGGTCAGGTTTGCCCCCTTAAGAAAAAGGAACACTGCAGCAGGCCTTTTGGGCCCCCCAACTAGGCAGGCCCTTCAAATCCCCCCCCCTAAAGAATTTTTGCTAAACCCCAATTTTTCAATGCTACCCAAAAAAAAGCTAACAATTCTACCCACTCATCCGGAGTCCCTCCCCCAACCCCTCTCACTCATGAAATTTACCCAACCTAAATTTGAAACTACCCAAGGTCCTGGTTTATCCCCTACTAGGCAGACTTTTTCCACTCATCAACTCCCCTTTTTCCCAAAACCAATACTTTCCTATATCCTTTCTAAATCAAACTTATCTAATTTGGGAATCCCAATTCGGGTTCTCTCTTGGAGAGATACCCCAAGACCTTATTTATATCCCCTTTTTAATACCCTTTTCCCCTTTTAATACCTCGATCATGTCTCCCCCCCATTCTCTTTCTTAAAAGTAATTTAAATTTTTAAGGTCTTCAATCTTTCTTCGTAAGGAAGATTTCTAATCCCTATATTAATTTAGTCATTCTCCCTGAATGTTTTCTAACGAATTTATTCATTCTGAAATTGGAGCCCAAAAACTGAGCTCTTAATCTGGGTGAGGCCTTACTAATGAGGGAAAAAAGCTGTAATATAACCTCTGGACTTCTTTGCAAACACTTCTTGATATAAATCCCAGTAATCGATTTGCCTTATTACGTACGCTTAGGCATTGCTGTCTTGGTTTAAGGTTGCTGTTACCATCACCCCAAGCCCTTTCCCTCCAATCTTTTGGCTAAGTTCTACGTTATTTAACTTATAAGTGCTTGGGTTATGGACACCCCCGGCTTCAGAACATTCTTTATCTACATTGAATTGCATCTCCCACTTTTTTCCCAAATTAATTTTTCCCAAAATCTTCCTGAAGTTCTATGACATCTATGTTTGAATCAATTATCCTACCTATCTTCGTGTCATCGGCGAATTTTATATCACTAGTAATTCCCTCGTAAGGGTCATTGATATATATTAAAAATAAAAATGGGCCTAAGACTGACCCCTTTGGAACACCACTTGTTACAAGCCCCCATTCATTTTCCCCATTTATGCACACTCTCGGGCCCTATTGGTGACCCTGACTCGATCCATGACAGCATTTTTTCCCCCAATGCCATGAGCTGCCACTTTCTTTAACAGTCTCGGGTTTTGGGTACTCTATCAAAAGCCTTACTAAAGTCTAAATAAACAATAAAAATTCTTTATCGTGATCAACAGCCTCAAAAGCTTTAGTGAAGGTTAATAAATTAGATGGGCGGAAAGGCCCCCTCGTGAATCCATATTTTGGGGTATCATTAATCAAATTATGGTCACCCTAGATGGCTTCTAATAATATCGCTATAATTGACTCTAGTAATTTGCCTACAATTGGGGTCAGGCTTAATGGGCGGTAATTTGACGGTAGTGACTTGCCCCCTGTTTTAAAAATAGGAATTACATTAAATCTTCCACATACCCAGACACTACACCTGTTTGAAGAGATAAATTAAAAATGTTAGATATTGGTTCACAGAGTTCCATTTGCATTCATAGAACCAAAAAGCTCATCGGGGCCCCGGCGTTTTTTTTGTTTCAGTCGGTCTAGTTTTTTCCCTAACCATTTCGCTAGTGACTGTGATACCCCCAAATTTATCTTTTTCCCCGGGCCTTTTAAAAAATTAAATTACTGGGATATTATTAATGTCTTCCTGTGTGAAAACCGAGAAAAATTTATTAAAAATAGGGGCACATATCATTCTCCTTGTCAGTAAGATGCCCGAGTTTTTTTTAAGGGGGACCTATCTTACCCTAATTTTTGTTCTATAAACCGGGAAAAAAAATTTTTTGGGTTTAAATTTTTTGAACCCCTAACAACAATTTCATAGCCCCTTTTGCTTTTCTTTTTCCCCTTTTTAACGTCCCTCTTAATGTCAGTATCCCTGATTTATAAGATGACCTTCACCTTTTTTTCCCCTTATAAATTCCTTTCTTCTCCCCTAAAAGATACTTAACCCTATTATTCATCCATTTTGGGTCATTTCTACTAGATCTAATTCCTTTATGGGATAAATGTTCTTTGGGCAGCCTGTATAGTGTTAAGAAAACTGTCATATTGATACCTCTCTTCGTCACCCCAGTCCACAGTTGATAAGTGTTCTCTGGTCCTTCTCGTTTTTAAGCGAAAATCTGGGACCGTTATGAATTACCCCTACTACCCATCTTTATTCAATGGAAAAAGGTAATTGACTTGTGGTCGCGGCCGAGTTCCTCTGTAATTTCTAAATTTTTAAACCCGGGGTTTCCTTGCTTGCCAAAACCCAAAATCAAGTAGGTTTTTTTCCCCTTGTAGGTTCTTTTACAAACTGCTTCAAAAAACAACCCTGAACTACTTCTAAAAGTCGTTGGATTCAAAATTTCCCCTGTCAAAAAATTCCAATCAATCTGACTAAAGTTAAAGCCCCTAAATTACTACTTTATCGTGCCTTGTGGCCTTAAAAATTTTCCCCTCCCAAAGTAGTCTCCCTTTTTCCCCTATCAAAGTTTGGAGGACGGTAAATCACGCATAAAATCAATTTTCACACCCCTCTGAAAATTCTACCCAGACAGACTCTGTATGTTTTAAATTTCCCAGACTTTATCCCCTTTTTTATACAACAATTTAAATGATCACGGACAAATTTACCCCACCTCCCCCGATACCTGTCTCCTTGGAAAAATTTTTAAAACCCTTTGAATGTGACATTCGGCAGGCAAGTCCCGTTTTTCATATTAAACCATGTCTCAGTTATTGCAAAAACACCCAAATTACCCGTACTTGCAACTAATCTCAACTCGTCCATCTTATTCCTAGCACTACGACTATTGGTGTAATAAATTTTTAAAAGACCCCCCTTTTCTTTTTCCCTTTTCCCTTATTTCTGTTTTTTTTTATACCTATTACTGCCTTGTCATCTGGCCACTGCTTTCCCCCTTCCCCCTTTTTTCCCCTATTCTGTTCTCCTGAACATAATATTACTACACGGGGGACTTCACTTTTTTCCCCCAAACCCATACCATTTTAATTTTTTTTAAAAGCCCTCCTCCCTCCCTGCAGTTGCCGGTGCCCCCCCCCCCAGACCTGGAAAAATTGAACCCCATCCCGGGCTTCATGTCATTTCTGCCATAGAAGAGGCCCCAGTTGTCAATGAATGTTACTGAATTTTCCTTACAGTATTTGTCAGCCAGCAATTGACCCAATTCCCCTGGACAGCCATTCTTTCCCAACTCCTCTCCTTGGAAAAATACCACATATGACAGGGTTCCCCCCCCCTTCTTCCTAATTATGTCTTGCTGCCCCTAAACCTGCTAGTCGGGTCCTCCTCCTACGTCTGCCAACATCGTTGCCTCCAGCACTGAGACAGATAATGGGTTGCTCCCAACCTCTCATGATGTCGTCCCGACTGCTAACAATATCCTCCATCCCAGCCCCAGGAAAACAAACCCTCTGTCTCCCTACTCCTATCATTCAAACAGAAAGCCCCATCCATGTATCTAACCTGGCTGGCCCCAACAATAACAATGTTTTTTCCCCTTTCCTTTTGTCGTTGGGGTTTTGGGGTTTCCCCGTAGTCGACTCACTTTCATGGGTAGACGGAGGGAAAGGGATTCGATGTTTCCACAGCAGTCTCTTTCTTCTTCATCTTTCTAACTCTCCCTTCGTTTTCTTGATCTTCAACTTCGTTCCTTGAAGTCCCGGGCCCCTGCCCAGGTTCCCTTCTTGACCTGGGGACTCACAACAGGAGGACCCCAGAAACCTCTTGTTTTCCTCCTCCCAAACGCCGTATCTCCCAACCGCTACCCTCAATTCCTCCTTAAGCTGCTGGTAAAGTTGCTCAATGGACGGCATCTTGGTTCACTTCACAGAGCAAAAAATGGCAGTCCACAAAGAAACCTAGACACTCCTCTCTGAGCTAAGAACAGATCACCTCTGAGCTGGGGGATATCCTCAAGACCTTCAAAAAATATCCTCAAGACCTTCCAAGATATCCTCAAGACCTTGAGAGATATCCTCCCAAAACCTTAGAATACAAGGGGGGACCTAAGAAAACACTATGATTGTCATCCAAAAGTATCGGGAAGGGGGGGGTTGCACTCTATGTCCGTGATCATTTAAATTGTTGCCAAAACGGGGATAAAATCCCAAAATAACACATCAAGTCTGTCGGTTTAAAATTTTTAGAGGTGTTGAAAAATTGATTTTTGGCGTGATTTACCGTCCCCCCAAACTTGAAGGGGGAAAAAGGGACTACTTTGGGAGGGGGTTTTAAAAGGGCCCCAAGGCACGATAACGTAGTAATTCTGGGGACTTTCTTTAGTCAAAATTAATTTGGGAAATTTTTTGACAGGGGAAATTTTGAATCTAACGGCTTTAGTAGGTTCAGGATTGCTTTTTTAAGCATTTGTGCAAACCCACAAAGGGGAAAAAACCTACTTGACTTGGTTCTGGGGGCCCAAAAACCCTTTTAAAATTTTGAAATTACAGAGAAACTCCTCAAACGACCACAAGTCAATTACCTTTAGCATTGAATGGATGTATGATAGTAGGGATAATTCAGTAACGGTCCCAGATTTTTGCTTAGCAGATTATAATGGACTTAGAGAACTCTTATCAACTGTGGACTGGGGTGACGAAGAGAGGTATCAATATAAAGTTTTTAACACTATACAAGGGCCCTAAGAACATTTATCCTTTTTAAAGAAATTAGATCAAGTAGAAATGACCCAAAAAAGGATGAATAATAGGCTCAAATTCTTTTTGGACAGAAGAAAAATTTATAGGCATGAAAAAAAAGGGGAGGGGCATCTTATAAAAATCTGACATTAAGAGGGGCGTTAAAAAAGGGGGTAAGAAAAGCTAAACGGGACATGAAATTAAAATTTTCTAGGGATTCAAAAACCCCAAAAATTTTCCCGGTTTATAGAACAAAAATTGGGATAAAATAGGTCCCCTTAAAAAAAACTCGGGGGTCTTTCTGACAAGGGAGAATGATATGTGCTCTTTTTTTAAATTTTTTTTTCGGGTTTTACACAGGAAGACACTAATAATATCCCAGTAATTAATTTTTAAAAGGCCCAGAAGAAAAATAAATTTAAAAATCACAGTCACTAGCGAAATGGTTATGAAACAACTAGACCGCTGAAACAAAATAAATGACCGGGTCCCATTAGGGTTTTTCAAGGGTTCTTAAGAAATGCAAAAAAGGAACTCTGTAACCCTTATCTAAAATTTTTTTTTTTATCTCTTCAAACAGGTGTAGTGTCTGTTTTGTGGAAGATGGCTAATGTAATTTCCATTTTTTAAAACAGGGGGCAAATTTACCGTCAAATTACCGCCCAATAAGCCTGACCTCTTTTAGGCAAATTACAAAGTCAATTATAGCTGATATTATTAGAAAAACCCCTCTAGATAACCATAATTTGATTAATGATACTCAGCATGGATTCCGAGGGGCCCTTCCTGCCTATCTAATTTATTAACCTTCTTCAGTTAAGCTTTTTTAGGCTGGTTTATCCCTAAAAAATTCGATATTGTATATTTAGACTTTAGTAAAGGGTTTTGATAAGTACCCAACCCGAACTGTTAAAGAAAGTGGCAGCTCATGGCATTGGGGAAAAAATGCTGTCATGGATCAAATCATGGCTCCCAATAGGAAGCAAGTGTGCATAAATGGGGTTAAATCCGAATGGGGACTTTAAAAGTGGTTTTTTCACGGGATCCCGTCTTAGGCCCCTTGTTTTTTTAATATATATATATCAATGACTTTGACGAGGGAAATTTCTAGGGATATGAGCAAATTCGCCGACGACACGAAGATGGGTAGGATAATTGATTCAAACATAGATGTCCTAGAACTTAAAGGGAAAATTTGGGAAAAATTAATTCGTGGTCAGAAAAGTGACAGATGCATTTCATTGTAGATAAATGCAAGGTTCTGAGGGAAAAACGGGAGTGTCCCTAACAAAAACCCCTTATAAGTTAAATAACGTAGAACTTAGCCATACAGATTGCGAGAAAAAGGGCTTGGGGGGATGGTAAACAGCAACCTTAAACCAAGACAAACAATGCCCCAAGCGTACCCAATAAGGCAAATAGATTACTGGGGTTTATATCAAAATGGGGGCAACAAATCAGAGGTTATATTACAGCTTTATACATCATTAGTAAAGGGCCCCACCCCAGATTACGCAGCTCAGTTCTGGTCTCCTTTTTACAGAATGGAAAATAAATTGTTAGCATTCAATAGAATGACTAAATTAATACATAGCATTAAAATCCCCTTACGAAAAGATTGAAGATCCTTAAATTACATTCCAAAAAAGTTGGATGAGGGGAAAACATGATCGAAAGGGATACAAGTGGAAAATAAGGGATTAACAAAGGGGATATAAATAAAATCTTTTAGGGTATCTCTCAAAGAGAACCCAATAATGGTTCAAGTTAGATAAGTTTAGATTTAGAAAAAGGAAAATAGGAAAGTATTGGTTTGGAAATAGGGGGTTGAGGTGGGGATCTCCTAGTAAGGGGTTTTTGAACTAGGACCTTGGGTAGTTTCAAATTTAGATTGGGATTTAAAATTTATGAGTGAGAGGGTTGGTTTAGTGGGTTTCGCACATGAGTAAATAGAATTATCAAAGCTTTTTTTCTTGGGTAGCAGAAAATTGGGTTAAGCAAATATTTCTGTTAGTAGGACGGATTGTTTGGGGGCCTGTGTATGGGGAACAGGCCTGCTGCAGTGTTCCTCCTTTCTTATGTTCTTATGTTTTAAACTACTCTGATTGTGGAACAGTTATGAAATGTAGCTTAAACTGAATATAAAAAAAAAACAAATCCACTTGATAGTGCAAAAAAAATGTGAAGGATCTGTGAGTAACCATACAAGGAATTATGAAAGGAAACCCATAAGTAACCATAGAAAAATAAACACATAAGCAGTATAATGTGATCCTTTATTGACAACGCTCGCCCACGCAGTGGGCTTTATCAAGTCACAAACAGATCTACCTGGATAAAAGAAACAAAGTTATTTATAGGATTTAAGTCAGGTGGAGAATGCTGGGTCAGGTGGAGAATGCTGGGTCAGGTGGAGAATGCTGTACGTGACAGTCTTCAAAGTAGTGTGAAAGTTTAAAACCTCGGGTAACTTAAAGGACCTGCAGTGTACCATTCTTAAGTTCTATGTGGGATAGCGTTGAAGAAGTTTCTTGGCAATAGGTTCAGCTATGTTGTAGAAGCCGTTGTTCTGGTTGAAGTTGTTGGATATACAAATAAGTGATGATTCCAGGATTCTTCGGTATTGAGTGTTGTCTTCTCTGGCGATGAGTCTTGCGTTTCTAAAGTTGATTAGATGGTTGTGTGAATTTCGTTTTGGTTTCGTGAATTTCGGTTGTGTGAATTTAAGTTACCCGAGGTTTTAAACTTTCACACTACTTTGAAGACTGTCACATGCAGCATTCTCCACCTGACCCAGCATTCTCCACCTGACCCAGCATTCTCCACCTGACCCAGCATTCTCCACCTGACCCAGCATTCTCCACCTGACCCAGCATTCTCCACCTGACCCAGCATTCTCCACCTGACCCAGCATTCTCCACCTGACCCAGCATTCTCCACCTGACCCAGCATTCTCCACCTGACCCAGCATTCTCCACCTGACTAAATCCTATAAATAACTTTGTTTCTTTTATCCAGGTAGATCTGTTTGTGACTTGATAAAGCCCACTGCGTGGGCGAAACGTTGTCAATAAAGGATCACATTATACTGCTTATGTGTTTATCTTTCAATTGTGTCGGTATTTTATACAATTTATTTCCATAAGTAACCATATATGGAAGTTATGAAGGACCTATGAGTAACCATACAAGGAAGTTATGAGGGACCTATGAGTAACCATACAAGGAAGTTATGAGGGACCTATGAGTAACCATACAAGGAAGTTATGAGGGACCTATTAGTAACCATACAAGGAAGTTATGAGGGACCTATGAGTAACCACACAAGGAAGTTATGAGGGACCTATGAGTAACCATACAAGGAAGTTATGAAGGACCTATGAGTATCCATACAAGGAAGTTATGAAGGACCTATGAGTAACCATACAAGGAAGTTATGAGGGACCTTGATAATGTGAGTAGTCACGAAAGCGCTTGGAATTCCTCTATTTTTTCAAAGTGGTTGTCTTGCATATTTTGATATCACCTGTTTACTGTGATCTATGAGTGGTGACCTGTTCTTAGCTCAGTGGTGACCTGTTCTTAGCTCAGTGGTGACCTGTTCTTAGCTCAGTGGTGACCTGTTCTCCTCAGTGGTGACCTGTTCTTAGCTCAGTGAAGACGTGTCTAGTGTACTCCCTGTGGACTGAATCAAGATGCCCCCTATTGAGCAACTTTACCAGCAGCTTAAGGAGGAATTGAGGGTAGCGAAGCTTGAGATACGGCGATTGACGGAGGAAAACAAGAGGATTCGTAGTAGTCCTCCTGTTGTGAGTCCTCAGGTCAAGAAGGTAACCTGGGCAGTGGCCGGACAGCATGGGACGAAGTTGAAGATCAAGAAGACGAATGGAGAGGTAGTAACGACGAAGAAGAAAGAGACTGCTGTGGAAACTTCGAACTCCTTTTCTGTGCTTCCAGACGAATGTGAGTCGACTACTGGGAACGTCACGACGAACTGTACCAAGGAAGGTAAAAACATTGTTGTTGTTGGGGATAGCCAAGTTAGATATATGGATAGGGCCTTCTGCTTGAAATATAGGAGTAGGAGACAGAGGGTTTGCTTTCCTGGGGCTGGGATGGAAGACATTGTTAGCCGACTTGACAACATCATGCATGGTAATGGGATCAATCCTATTATCTGCCTCAGTGCTGGAGGCAATGATGTATCAAGCGTAGAAGTGAGGATTTAGTTAGTAGGTATAAGGCAGCAATAGACATCATTAGGAAGAAGGAGGAGCCCTGTTATATGTGGCATTTTGCCAAGAAGGGGTGTTGGAAATGAATGGCTGTCCAGAGCGATTGGTATAAATTGCTGGCTGGACAAACACTTAAGGATAATGCAGTCCCATTCATTAACAACTGGGACCACTTCTATGGCCGAAATGACATGTATGCCAGGGATGGGGTTCACTTATCCAGGGCAGGTGTAGAATTTCTCTCAGCTCAGTTGAGGATTTGTTAGGGCTTTAAACTAGGATTAGTTAGAGGTATGGGTTTAGGAATGGTAAATAATGAGGGCCAAAATATTGATTCAGGCTTTGATATCATAAATCATAACAATAACAGTAATCGAGTGACACAGGGTAATGATAGTAACAGAAATTGTGTAAAACAAAAAACTGAAAAAGGTTCAAGAAGATACATATCAATGTATTTTATACTAACTGTCGAAGCGCCAGAAATAAAATTAACGAATTACGTTTGGTAGCATGTGCTGGGAACTTTGATGTCATTGCAATAACTGAAACATGGTATAATACCAAGAGTCGGGATATGATTGCTGAGTGTCATATTCAGGGGTTTAAGTTGTTCCATGTAGATAGATATAATGGGAAAGGGGGTGGAGTTGCATTGTATGTACGAGAAAATATAAATTGCTGCATAAAAACAGGCATAAAAATAGATGGATCATTAACAGAATCTGTTTGGGTAGAGTTTTTAGAAGGTCAAGAAAAACTGATTCTAGGTGTAATATACCGACCTCAGGCTTGGATCACGATAGAGGGAGACTTCTTTGGGACGAAATTGTTAGGGCTTCTAGGCACAATAACGTAGTGTTAGTGGGGATTTTAACTTTAGTCAAATTGACTGGACTTCTTTGACCGGTAATCTGGAGTCCAGTGACTTTATGGAAGTAGTTCAGGACTGTTTTCTGAAGCAGTGTGTGACGGAGCCTACCAGAGGTAATAATTTGCTCGACCTAGTCTTGTCAAATAAAGAAACTCTTGTAAATAATCTGGAGATCACTGAAGAGCTTGGAGCTAGTGATCACAAATCCATTACTTTTAATATTACATGGGAGTACGAG
>WNWK01052970.1:0-12015 GCA_009830355.1 Cherax destructor
AGTTATACTGGCCAACACTGTTAATGCCGAATTACAGAAAATATCAACATGGATGACGACTAACAAGCTTACTCTCAATACTGACAAGACCTACTTCATACAGTTTGGAAGCAAAGCCACAAATGTTCCACTTAACATAACACTCAATGGTTCACCCATCACAAGACTCACAGAGGGAAAATTCCTAGGAATCCACCTTGACAGAAGCCTTAAATTCCAAACACACATACAACAAATTTCCAAGAAAATCTCAAAGACAGTAGGCATATTATCAAAGATACGCTATTATGTGCCACAACCAGCTCTCCTTGCACTATATCATTCACTTATCTACTCTTATCTCACCTATGGAATCTGTGCATGGGGATCAACAACGTTAAATCACCTTAGACCACTCATAACCCAGCAAAAGGCCGCAGTCAGAATGATAACAAATTCCCACTCTAGACAGCATACTCCACCAATATTCAAAAGTCTCAAACTACTCACCGTAAAGAACATTCATATTTACTCTTGTGCCTACTACATATATAAAACTTTACACTCTAATATAAACCCTCCGCTCAAAACTCTCCTCACCAACTTTAATAGGACCCATGACCACAACACACGACACAGATCACTTTTTGATATACCCCGTGTTCATATCAACCTATGTAAAAATTCTATGCACATAAAGGGCCCCAGAATCTGGAATTCATTACCAGTAAATATTAAGATAATCTTGTCTGAAAATCAATTTAAGACTCAACTCAAAAACCACCTACTCACCCAAACCTAAATGATCATGCTATAAACTACTTTGAAAATGCTCTTGTTACTTTCCTATACGATAATCTCAATTTTTAATAATATGTTACTATTATGTTACCCCTACTCATATTATAAGTTAATGTCAAAAATGCTCAATGTTATTTTCCTTAAGATAATCTCAATTCCATATTATCATTCAAGAATCTTAACACCTGTAACAATCTAAGATCTAATATCATTATATAATAATTTAAACAGTAAAATTTCATCATATTGTAATTTTGAAAATAATTTTTAACTAGAATAAACTCAATAAATTTCTCTAATATTAAGTACATAGTTTTTAAGGACTAGAATAAGCTGCCCCTAATGCCATGGCATGTCAGTGGCTCTCCTTGCACTCAATTTACATTGTAACTTCCGATACCCATGTAATCTGCAATGAAATAAAATTTGTTTGTTTGTTTGTTTGTTTGTTTACAAACTCCTTAGGGTACCGCAGCTTTGTGGCAGTATCCCCTCAAGGAAGGTTCCTTGATGCTGGTGAGGGGCTCTTGATCTAGGGAATTGGATCTGTGCTCCAGTTCCCTGAATTACCCTGAATACCTTCCACATCCCCCCACAGGCACTGTATAATCCTACGGGTTTAGCGCTTCCCCCTTGATTATAATAATAATAATAATAAACATAATTTGTGGCAGTATCAAATATCTTCCAATTTTCTTCATAGAGGAACTAAGGGCTACAGACTCGGTAAGCTCTCAGAAGCATGGTAAGAAACACACTTGTTTATACTCTAAGGCCACACATTAGTGGCCTTCCTATATACTGTAAACTTGAACTTTCTGTCAACCCGGTGGATCAACATATCTAAGAATGGAAGTTTAGAGTCCACTTCTTTCTCCACGGTGAATATAATAGACGGGAACAGAAAGTTAAGTCTCGGTAAAAATGTATCCAGGTCAATATCATTTGTCCAAAGACACAAGATGTCATCCACACATCTGAACCATATAACTTTATAGGGCAGGATGTCCTGCAACAGCATATCCTCGTAAAATACCATATAATTTTACAGGGCAGGATGTCCTGCAACAGCATAGCTTCGTAAAATACCATATAACTTTATAGGGCAGGATGTCCTGCAACAGCATAGCCTCGTAAAATACCATATAACTTTACAGGGCAGGATGTCCTGCAACAGCATAGCCTCGTAAAATACCATATAACTTTACAGGGCAGGATGTCCTGCAACAGCATAGCTTCGTAAAATACCATATAACTTTACAGGGCAGGATGTCCTGCAACAGCATAGCCTCGTAAAATACCATATAACTTTACAGGGCAGGATGTCCTGCAACAGCATAGCCTCGTAAAATACAATATAGAAAATGCTTAATAGGGGAGACAGTGGATTTCCCATAGCCATTCGCTGTCTTTGATGGGGTGTTAACTGAACACGAAAAGCCTAGAAAAAAAAAAAAATATATATATATATATATATATATATATATATATATATGTTGTTGTGTGTGTGTGTGTGTGTGTGTGTGTGTGTGTGTGTGTGTGTGTGTGTGTGTGTGTGTGGGTGTGTGTGTGGTGGTGTGGGTGTGTGTGGGGTGTGAATGTATATATATATATATATATATATATATATATATATATATATAATATATATATATATATATATATATAACAAACTGCAGCTACCCGAAAGATCGAACCCGTGTTGTTTTAGCCCGCCTAGTGAGAAGAGAGCGAAAACTCACGACGCTCTAAACCACTGGACCATTATATCATACAAACAACATGAGCCTAGCGAACTAGGCTTGCTTCATGTTGCGAGGACATACGATTGCGTGGTTGCCTCAGAGATAATTTCATTCTACTTCCTGTTTGTAGGATTGTACTATGGTCCAGTGATTTAGAGCCTCGTGAGTTTTCGCTCTCTTTCCACGAGGAGGGCTGAAACAACACGGGTTCGATCCTCCGTCTATCCACAGTTTGTTATTGATTAAATTTGCGAGGCAGGTCCATGTCACTCCCCGGCTTAGACCTGACTACCTGGAGTTAACCCTATCCAGGTAAACTCCAGGTAGTCAAGTCACATTCACTTAAGGAAGGACCACGGCATAAGACCTAGTAGCACAAGCTAGTCAGGTCCAACTCACACCCACCCACACCCACTCATGTATTTATTTAACCTATTTTTAAAACTACACAACATCTTAGCTTCTATGGCTGTACTCGGGAGTTTGTTCCACTCATCGACAACTCTATTACCAAACCAGTGCTTTCCTATATCCTTCCTGAATCTGAAATTTTCCAACTTGAAACCATTGCTGCGAGTCCTGTCTTGGCTGGATATTTTCAGTACGCTATTTACATCCCCTTTATTTATTCCTGTTTTCCATTTATACACCTCAATCATATCCCCCCTAATTCTACGCCTTTCTAGAGAGTGCAGATTCAGGGCCCTCAGTCTATCCTCATAGGCAAGATTTCTGATACATGGGATCAACTTTGTCATCCTCCTCTGTACGTTTTCCAGAGCATTTATATCCATTCTGTAATACGGTGACCAGAACTGTGCAGCATAATCTAAATGAGGCCTAACCAAGAATAAATAGAGTTGAAGAACAATATGAGGACTCCTATTATTTATACTTCTTGATATGAAGCCAAGAATTCTATTCGCTTTAATGCGAACATTTATGCACTGTTCTCTTGATTTCAGATTACTGCTAACCAGAACTCCTAACTCCTTTTCGCAATCAGTATTATTAAGATCTACATTATTTAGTTTATATGTGGCATGGTTATTGTCCTGTCCAATATTTAGAACTTTCCATTTATCTATATTAAACTGTATCTGCCACTTCTCCGACCACTGCATCAGTCTATTCAAATCTTGGAAATAAATGGTATAAAATACCGACACAATGGAAAAATAAACACATAAGCAGTATAATGTGATCCTTTATTGACAACGTTTCGCCCACGCAGTGGGCTTAGATCTGTCTGTGACTCGATAAAGCCCACTGCGTGGGCGAAACGTTGTCAATAAAGGATCACATTATACTGCTTATGTGTTTATTTTTCTATTCAAATCTTCCTGGAGTGCTCTAATGTCCTCATTTGAATGAATTGGACGGCCTATTTTGGTGTCATCGGCAAACTTGCTTATGTCGCTATTTATTCCCTCATCTATGTCGTTTATGTAAATTGTAAACAACAAGGGGCCCAAAACTGACCGCTGTGGGACACCGCTTGTGAAGTGCCCCCATTGTAATTCCTCCCCATTTATGCAAACTCTCTGCCGCCTATTTGTCAACCATGCCTCTACCCAGGAAAAAAATTCTCCTCCTGTTCCGTGTGCCTTAAGTTTCCTCAGTAGCCTCTGATGTGGAACTTTATCGAAAGCCTTACTGAAGTCCATATACACAATATCATATTCATTACCATGATCTACCTCCTCAAACTCCTTAATGAAAAAAGTTAGTAAATTCGTAAGGCAGGAACGCCCCTTAGTAAAACCGTTTTGAGATTCATTAATCAATTTATGCCTTTCAAGATGGCTACGAATTGCCTCGGCAATTATTGATTCCATAAATTTACTAACTATGGAGGTAAGGCTTATTGGTCTATAGTTCGAAGCTAATGACATGTCACCTGCCTTGTAAATAGGTATTACATTTGCCCTTTTCCACTTGTCTGGCACTATGCCAGTTTGTAGTGATATATTGAAAAGATTTGCCAAAGGTTTGCTAAGTTCCTCTTAACATTCCTTTAAAACCCTTGCAAACAGTTCATCAGGGCCTGAGGATTTGTTAGGTTTTAATTTATCTATTTGTCTGAGGACCATGTCACTAGTTACCCCAATCGAGCATAGTCTATTTTCTTCCTGCTCTACATAATTTATTATTTCTGGAATTTTGCTAGTTTCTTCCTGAGTAAAAACTGAGAGTGATCTGACCTGAGTTACTCTTAAGTGGACTTATCTTACCCCTAATCTTACTTCTGTATTCCTGTACTATCCCATCGAGCAGTATTTTATATTATTGTAACCACGAACGAGTGGTATTGATCAATAACAACACTGCGACTAGCCAAAGACTCGAACCCAAACAGGGAGTAGAATGAAATTAGCTCAGAGGCGCCCACACCATCATATGTCATTGGGTGACTGTAAAACACCTAGCTTGGCTGGGTGCGTCATCCTTGTAGGATTGTGTGGTCTTGTGGGTTAGAATGTCATGTGATTTCGCTCACCATGAGGCGGGCCAAAGCAACATGGGTTCGACTCCTTGGCTAGTCGCAGTGTTGTTATATATTAATACCAATCGTTCGGAGTTACAATAAAATATATATATATATATATATATATATATATATATTATATATATATATATATATATATATATATATATATATATATATATATATATACATATATATATATATATATATATATATATATATATATATATATATATATATATATATATATATATATATAGGGGTTTTTTTTTTATAGTGTGTGATGTGTGATGTGTGTGTGTGTGTGTGTGTGAGTGTGTGTGTGTGTGTGAGTGTGTGGTGTAGTGTGTGTTGTGTGTGTGTGTGTGAGTGTGTGTATGTGTGTTTTTGATGTGTGTGTGTGTGTGTGTGATGTGTGTGGTTTTTTGTGATGTGAATGACAGTCAACAATAAGTTTGGTGTGACGACAAATATTTCAACCAACTGGTACAAATACAGACAATTATTGAGTCAGTTGTAAATTCCAACATTTACATCACCGACACAACAACAACAACAACAAAACTCTCTCATATTTACATCCTCAAATATTTACATTCAAGTTGAAAAGTGTTTAACCATATATGACGGTCGTGTTTGGTATTGATATTGTTGGAATAGTCGACCTTATTGCCTCACTAAGCCGTTATAGTCGACTGTATGATCTTATTGAGGCATTATAGTTGTTCAGATACTCTGTCTACACTGTTGATGTACTCTGTCTACACTGTTGATGTACTCTGTCTACACTGTTGATGTACTCTGTCTACACTGTTGATGTACTCTGTCTACACTGTTGATGTACTCTGTCTACACTGTTGATGTACTCTGTCTACACTGTTGATGTACTCTGTTTACACTGTTGATGTACTCTGTTTACACTGTTGATGTACTCTATCTACACTGTTGATATACTCTGTCTACACTGAGGATGTACTCTGTCTACACTGTTGATGTACTCTGTCTACACTGTTGATGTACTCTGTCTACACAGTTGATGTACTCTGTCTACACTGTTGATGTACTCTGACTACACTGTTGATGTACTCTGACTACACTGTTGATGTACTCTGTCTACACTTTTTATGTACTCTGTCTACACTGTTGATGTACTTTGACTACACTGTTGGCATACTCTGACTACACTTTTGATGTACTCTGACTGCACTGTTGATGTACTCTGACTGCACTGTTGATGTACTCTGACTGCACTGTTGATGTACTCTGACTACACTGTTGATGTACTCTGACTGCACTGTTGATGTACTCTGACTACACTTTTGATGTACTCTGACTGCACTGTTGATGTACTCTGACTGCACTGCTGATGTACTCTGACTGCACTGTTGATGTACTCTGACTACACTGTTGATGTACTCTGACTGCACTGTTGATGTACTCTGACTACACTGTTGATGTACTCTGACTGCACTGTTGATGTACTCTGACTACACTGTTGATGTACTCTGACTACACTGTTGATGTACTCTGGCTACACTGTTGATGTACTCTGACTACACTGTTGATGTACTCTGGCTACACTGTTGATGTACTCTGACTACACTGTTGATGTACTCTGGCTACACTGTTGATGTACTCTGACTACACTGTTGATGTACTCTGGCTACACTGTTGTTGTACTCTGACTACACTGTTGATGTACTCTGGCTACACTGTTGATGTACTCTGACTACACTGTTGATGTACTCTGGCTACACTGTTGATGTACTCTGACTACACTGTTGATGTACTCTGGCTACACTGTTGTTGTATTCTGACTACACTGTTGATGTATTCTGACTACCTGGGTTATCCAGCCTCTCTGCTTCTTCTCTCCACCAGTCTCACTGCTTCTTCTCTCCACCAGTCTCACTGCTTGTTCTCTCCACCAGTCTCACTGCTTGTTCTCTCCACCAGTCTCACTGCTTGTTCTCTCCACCAGTCTCACTGCTTGTTCTCTCCACCAGTCTCACTGCTTGTTCTCTCCACCAGTCTCACTGCTTGTTCTCTCCACCAGTCTCACTGCTTGTTCTCTCCACCAGTCTCACTGCTTGTTCTCTCCACCAGTCTCACTGTTTCTTCTCTTCACCACCCTTCGAGGAGTTGATGTCAAGACCGGGTTTAAAATGTAAGTTAGGTTCACACTCACTGCTGACTCGGTGAGCAGTGTCCTGTCAGTCCCACTAGTACTGTTCTCTTGTTGTCTTAGAGAGTTTTGACTAAGACACTCCTGAACTGTCTTGGTATTGAATTTTGTTGAATTCAGGAGACAGATCAAGATGTGAGAGATAAATGGTTTTGAAAACCGACGAGTTGAAGATTGAGACACTTATGCAACACATAGGAATCTCCATTAAGGAAACGCCTCGCCACACAGCGGCTTCAACAGTCCAATAACAAAGCAGAAAGGTGTAAGGAGAGGAGGGGCTCGAGGCAATCAGTCCCTCGGCCCGGAGTCGATGTGCTCAGTCCACCAATCCTGCACAAAGTACAGCAGGGCCGTAGAGGTGGCTTATATACTGTAGTCAGGTGAGGCGAAGCAGCAGGAGGCGGGGTCATAGTGGTACCATCCACTAGTCGAAGTAGGTCTTCGTTAAAAGGTTGGACAAGTGTTGAAGAATTCCTTGTACAAGAATGGTATACAATACCGACAAGACATGTGCAACATCTGGGTATCCCTATTGTAGACGTTTCGCCATCCAGTGGCTTTATCAATACAAATTCTAGATGTTTCTACTTGCTCTAGCAAGTTGGATACGAATAACCAGCGGATGAGGTGTATCAAATTTTCTTATAACTTGTAAAGCACTTCCAGAAATGGTGACACAGCCATAAATATAATACGGATAAGTGATACGAGGATGGCATACAGAATCCCTTGGTTATGTGGTATGTATGTTGGTACTTATACTGTTTTGGGTTTTGCTTATAGCCATATTTTATATAGGGACACTAATATCATGGCATGATGTGAAGTTTTATGTATTATAATTATTTGAAGACAGAAGAACTATATACAAAATATGAGGTAATCAGTCCCTCAGCCTTGTAGTTGGTGTGAACAGCACCGAGGTCTAGTAGTTACTGGAGCAGAGGTAAGGAGCCTGGCGCTTATATACTAACGTCAGGTGGAAAGGGACGTGCCAGGTTGCATCCAACATTTCTAAAGTACTTGCACAAGCTAACACCAGAGTCGCCATCGCTTCCAGTACTTCTATAAAGGATCTAACCAGGACAAAATCCAAGCACCATGAACCAGTCAACGCGGGGGTCTACACTATACCCTGTGGAGGCTGCGACATGATTTATGTAGGAGAAACAGCAAGAAACCTCGAAACACGCATCAATGAACACATTAATGCATGTAGGAACGATAACCTGAACAACGCCTGCGTACAACACCGAAATTCCACCAATCATCTCATGAAATTCAAAGACGCCCGATTAGTAATCAAAGAACTAATCTCAGCAGACGCAAGTGCCTTGAATCAGCACTTATCGCTGTTTCTAACAATTAAACAAAACAAAGGCAGCTTTACCATCTCTGAAGTCTTAGCAAGAATCCTCCTGGAAACAGTAAACCCTACCATCACATAGTCTCTCCTGCTAATACCACACAAATGCATCGCAGGTGTGGAACACTGCTGCAGGTCTTCTCTATTCAGACCTTCAACAGAAATATTTGCTTTTATCACCATTTACTCATGTGCAGGTTGATTGTTTTACTTTATTGTATTACTACTACAACTTATATCACTACTACTTCTACCACCACTAGTATTACACCTCACCCTGAGCATATATATATACCCTCTGTGTCCAGGTATTGTTTGTAACGGCTTGACAAAGCTCCTGGAGAGTGAAACGTGTACTCACCTAGTTGTGGTTGCAGGGGTCGATTCATAGCTCCTGGCCCCGTCTCTTCACTGGCCGCTACTGGGTCACTCTCCCTGCGCCATGAGCCTTATCATACCTCTTCTTAAAGCTATGTATGGAACCTGCCTCCACTACATCGCTTCCAAAACTATTCCACTTCCTGACCACTCTGTGACTGAAGAAATACTTCCTAACATCTCTGTGATTCATCTGAGTCTTCAACTTCCAACTGTGTCCCCTTGTTGCTGTGTCCCATCTCTGGAACATTCTGTCTCTGTCCACCTTGTCAATTCCTGTGTGTGTGTGTGTGTGTGTGTGTGTGTGTGTGTGTGTGTGTGTGTGTGTGTGTGAGCGCGTGTATGGGTGCATGCACATGTACATAAACGTGTGTACACACGTGTGGTTGTATAAGTGCGTGTTCATGCAGGGTTGACGTGATGCCAGTCAATACTCGTTCTGGGAAATATTGATTGTGAGGTGGTGCGTGTCTGCCAGTGTCTGTGTCTACCAGTGTCTGTGTGTGTGTCTGCCAGTGTCTGTGTGTGTGTCTGCCAGTGTGTGTGTCTGCCAGTGTGTGTGTCTGCCAGTGTCTCTGTGTGTGTCTGCCAGTGTGTGTGTCTGCCAGTGTGTGTGTCTGCCAGTGTCTGTGTGTGTGTCTGCCAGTGTCTGTGTGTGTGTCTGCCAGTGTGTGTGTCTGCCAGTGTCTGTGTGTGTGTGCGTGTGTC
The DNA here is from genome assembly GCA_009830355.1 of Cherax destructor. Classification (NCBI taxonomy): domain Eukaryota; kingdom Metazoa; phylum Arthropoda; class Malacostraca; order Decapoda; family Parastacidae; genus Cherax; species Cherax destructor. The sequence goes on from WNWK01052970.1 coordinate 9,654, forward strand.
TGTCAGTATGTGTGTACTCACCTAGTTGTACTCACCTAGTTGTAGTTGCAGGGGTCGAGTCATAGCTCCTGGTCCCGCCTCTTCACTGGCCACTACTGGGTCACTCTCCTTGCGCCATGAGCTTTATTATACCTCTTCTTAAAGCTATGTATGGAACCTGCCTCCACTACATCGCTTCCCAAACTATTCCACTTCCCGACCACTCTGTGACTGAAGAAATACTTCCTAACATCCCTGTGATTCATCTGAGTTTTCAACTTCTAACTGTGTCCCATTGTTGCTGTGTCCCATCTCTGGAACATTCTGTCTCTGTCCACCTTGTCAATTCCTCTCAGTATCTTATATGTCGTTATCATGTCCCCCTATCTCTCCTGTCCTCCAGTGTCGTCAGGTCGATTTCCCTTAAACTCTTCTCGTAGGACATACCCCTTAGCTCCGGAACTAGTCTTGTTGCAAACCTTTGCACTTTCTCTAGCTTCTTTACTATCTTGGCTAGGTGAGGGTTCAACACTGGTGCTGCATACTCCAGTATGGGCCTAACGTACACAGTGTAGAGGGTCCTGAACGATTCTATATTAAGATGTCGGAATGCTGTTCTTAGGTTTGCTAGGCGCCCGTATGCTGCAGCAGTTATTTGGTTGATGTGCGCCTCAGGAGATGTACCTGGTGTTATACTCACCCTAAGATCTTTTTCCTTGATTGAGGTTTGTAGTCTCTGGACCCCTATACTGTACTCTGTCTGCGGTCTTCTTTGCCCTTCCCCAATCTTCATGACTTTGCACTTGGTGGGGCTGAACTCCAGGAGCCAATTGCTGGACCAGGCTTGCAGCCTGTCCAGATCCCTTTGTAGTTCTAACTGATCCTCGTCCGATTGAATTCTTCTCATCAACTTCACATCATCTGCAAACAGGGACACTTCGGAGTCTATTCCTTCCGTCATGTCGTTCACAAATACCAGAAACAGCACCGGTCCTAGGACTGACCCCTGTGGAACCCCACTCGTCACCGGCGCCCACACTGACACCTCCCCACGTACCATGACTCGCTGCTGTCTTCCGGACAGGTGTGTGTGTGTGCGCGCGCTCGCGTGTGTGTGTGTGTGTGTGTGTACTCACCTAGTTGTACTCACCTAGTTGTGGTTGCAGGTGTCGATGCATAGCTCCTGGCCCCGCCTCTTCACTGGCCGCTACTGGGTCACTCTCCCTGCGCCATGAGCTTTATCATACCTCTTCTTAAAGCTGTGTATGGAACCTGCCTCCACTACATCGCTTCCCAAGCTATTCCACTTCCCGACCACTCTGTGACTGAAGAAATACTTCCTAACATCCCTGTGATTCATCTGAGTCTTCAACTTCCAACTGTGTCCCCTTGTTGCTGTGTCCCATCTCTGGAACATTCTGTCTCTGTCCACCTTGTCAATTCCTCTCAGTATTTTATATGTCGTTATCATGTCCCCCCTATCTCTCCTGTCCTCCAGTGTCGTCAGGTCGATTTCCCTTAACCTCTCCTCGTAGGACATACCCCTTAGCTCCGGGACTAGTCTTGTTGCAAACCTTTGCACTTTCTCTAGCTTCTTTACGTGCTTGGCTAGATGTGGGTTCCAAACTGGTGCTGCATACTCCAGTATTGTCCTAACGTAGACAGTGTACAGGGTCATAAACGATTCTTTATTAAGATGTCGGAATGCTGTTCTTAGGTTTGCTAGGCGCCCGTATGCTGCAGCAGTTATTTGGGTGATGTGCGCCTCAGGAGATGTGCCTGGTGTTATACTCACCCCAAGATCTTTTTTCCCTTTATTGAGGTTTGTAGTCTCTGGCCCCTAGACTGTACTCTGTCTGCGGTCTTCTTTGCCCTTCCCCAATCTTCATGACTTTGCATTTGGTGGGTTGAACTCCAGGAGCCAATTGCTGGACCAGGCTTGCAGCCTGTCCAGATCCCTTTGTAGTTCTGCCTGGTCCTCGTCCGATTGAATTCTTCTCATCAACTTCACATCATCTGCAAACAGGGACACTTCGAGTCTATTCCTTCCGTCATGTCGTTCACAAATACCAGAAACGCACCGGTCCTAGGACTGACCCCTGTGGAACCCCACTCGTCACCGGCACCCACTCTGACACCTCGCCACGGACCATGACTCGCTGCTGTCTTCCTGACAGGTATTCCCTGATCCATTGTAGTGCCTTCCTGTTATCCCTGCCTGGTCCTTCAGCTTCTGCACTAATTCTTGTGTGGGACTGTGTCAAACGCCTTCTTACAGTCCAAGAATATGCAATCTACCCACTCCTCTCTCTTGTCTTACTGCTGTCACCCTGTCTTAGAACTCCAGTAGGTTTGTGACACAGGATTTCCGTCCCTGAAACCG